>QGEC01000295.1:0-117992 GCA_004367155.1 Fusarium clavum
TAAAGGAGTTATCTTGTGTTTTTTTTGCTAGCGTTAGAAGGGGAAAATTCGGTCAGCAGCTAGGCGTTTAGGCAATTCACAACAAAATGCACACTTCGCATAGAGGATTACTTCATCTTGCTGAAGGACGTGTTCGGGAGTCCAGACGGTTGAGTTGAGATCGCGCTCAGTCATGACAGGAACAGCATTTGCAACAGCGGCCAAGCCAAGGAGGATGACTTTGGAGGGGATCATAGTTTGATGCGAGTGATTCGGGAAAGTGAGAGACGAGAAGTGCTTTGTGATGAAGGCTGGTTGAAGAACAAAAATGTCAAGGCATATCTGAGTCTTTATACTTCGAATTCTCTGCTACAGTACTGAGGTGCTTATCAGGCTTTGTGTCATGTGACAATTATCTAGACGAGTCAATCCACAGAAATTGTTGTCAGTGATGACACTGAGGCACTTCACTGTCACTCTGGACTCATCAAGGTTGACAAACCATTTGCGCGGCTGTAGACGCCCACCGTTGACACTATCTCCAACCAACCAGGATGTTGACTAGCCAGCAGGTTGACCGGTACCTGGCAAGTGCCGAAGTCTTGGCTCATTAATCAAGACCTGTGCAATTTGGGCTAGTAATTCGCGACAAAATGTCACTATCTGGGCCCGAGCTCCCAGCCTTACCACTACCGGACACAATGCTAACTGGGATCTAATTTCCAGAACTTCCCAGACCATGCTATGTTATGCCTGAAATCCAACTGCCGTGACTGCGTGCTAAATCTGTTCGCGGTGAATGGATATTGCAGCTCCAATCCATTTTGCCTAAAGTGGTTTCTTCTGAAATTGCATTCGGATCTGGATAAGTACGAAAATGATTTCTGGGATTAATCGGCATATCGGCAACGACCCTTGCTAACCATTATCTACAGTGGCTAGGGATTTCTCTTTGTTATTATCTTCGAGGAGACCTGATGAACTCGTGGGTATAAACACTCAACATGCAGCTGGACCCTTAGACATCAATTCGTCCCTTCCTCATCTCATCTCGTCAAATCCCAACTTTCTACCAGTATACCGTCACTGACGCAAGACTTCATTATGCAACTCATCGCCGCTACCGTACTTGCTCTCGCATCCATGTAAGATCACTCTCCTCCTCATCCCCTGTCTTTACAGTCTACTAACACAATCATCACAGCGCATCCGCTAGGCTGCATAGCCAGGCGGTTTGTGTCACAAATCGCCATTACTCTCAATCTGGAGGAACCCCCTTCAGCGTCAGTTACAACTGGAACGTGAACTACGAGATTCTCCCCGACGCCACCAAATGCGCCTGTGATTACTACAGAAGACGCAATACTGGCAATAACAAATGGGACAAGTGCCCTGACTGTTGGTTTGTAAGAGATCTCTTCACGCTACGGTGGTGAACGGTTACTGATTTAGAGAAAACAGGACGGTCTTGTTTGTCATTCTGATGACTGGCACATCGGCGGCGATGAGGTAAGTAACGCGTGGCTGCATTTCTTCTAATTAGGTCTTCGTGTAAACCGTTTTGCTGACTTTAACAATAGATGACATACTATTGCGAGAATAAATGCGGTGCGCAGGGAGCTGAAGCTAATTAAGGAGGAGGATTAGCAGAATGGGGTGGATTGTGGGAGGATAGAGGAGTGGCTGCAATTGTTCCAGTAAATGGTTACTGCCAGACGGTCGATACGCGACAGTCATATTACTCGATCTCATTTGTGGCAAGTTAGTGATTTGTATAATTCATTCTATAATTCTGTTCAGTCTCTATCCAGAAAATGATGATGGTGAACATGTAGACTATATACAATCAGTTCACCAAGATATTTTTTCCCGTTCATGTCGATATAAATAAAGTTATTAATATAATATCAATTTTGCTGGTTAAGAAATCGATCAAAGAACCGCTTCTTCACTATATGCTGAAGTTCAGTATACCCATTGATTTCAAGAGCTCAAGGGTAAGCGGAAGACGGGTTAACATAGACCCGTAATCCAGGCTCCATGCCTCTAGCGTCGTGATTGGCTAGCTCGGACTCACTGCAGCTTCAGATCCGACATATCGCCCCACAACTCTTATCGCTTTAAATTAATAGTAAGATGATGCCAGAGAGGGCGGCTTACATCCATCATAATTCTTTTTCGTCTTCTGTCTGTAAAGTCTAGAAGATAACATCTCGACTTCTCAAAATGTCCAAGCCTGCATCAGCGCCAGTGGTAGAGTCCCTTTCTCTCTCTACCCAATCTGGAGATCTCGAGCTGCTGAGCTGCATTCCTTCTGAAAGTCAGAAGTCGCCCATATTATGCCTCCATGGCGCGTTTTGCTCTGCCGAAGATTACCGCAATTTTCTTCCCTTCTTTGCATCTCACGGATATCCTTCTTACTCACTATCCCTGCGTGGCCATGGTAAATCATGGGCCATGTCGTGGGTAACACGCACCCTGCTCACATCATTGGACAACTATGTCGAGGATATCATGGCGGCGGCAGATTGTATCAAGGAGCGACACCCTGGAGCACCACCGATTGTACTCATTGGGCATTCTTTTGGTGGAGGACACATGCAGTACCTGCTTGCGCAACAGTCCCAAAGCGACTCGTCGCCTATTAAGTTCGGTGTCTTGGTTCTACTGGCTGCGGCGCCGCTTTCTGGTGGGGGCAAAGAGATCATGGCCAATTGGGAACAAGTTGAGGCTCCTGGCGGCTACAAGTATCCATGGAGTCCTCGTTCACAGCTCGATACGCCGGAGCAGGTTCGGGCAGCATTTTTCCAGCCTGAAACCCCCGAAGAGACCATCACAAGGTGGTTGTCCGATTGCAAGACAGCAAAAGAGGGCATTCGGACAGGACTTAGCGTTTTCTGGCCCTTTGGAACAGCAACTGATGTTCTGAAGAGTCTTGTCGGGATAGAAGACAATTCTAGGCAACCGCGCAAGGTGTTACTTATTTCTGGGTCCAACGACTGTTTAGTAACGCCTTCTATGGTTGAGGAGAATGCCAAAGCATATCAGGCTGCAGTGGAGGGATTGCCAGGAAACCTAGAGACCGGTGATAATAGTGAGACGGTTACCAGTATATCAATCCCGGGATCAGCTCATCACTTGATGATGGATATTGCCTGGGAGGACTGTGCGCTTAGGGTTGTAAACTGGATGGAGGGATGGGAAACTGAAAGGTTTTAAAATAATCGTACCACCAGCTGTGGTATTACGGTGTTGTTTTGGTTTGAACGTCTGAATAACTTGTTAAGCATCTCGAATGATTGCGCTACGAAAGACAAATTTATTAAACTCAATCAATAGATAACGAATATCCTAGTTGATAATAAAATATGAAAGCGACAAGGAAGACATATAGAGGCCTATTACCGAATGAACCTGTTTTAGTCGTAATTAGAGATAAGCACAGTTCAGGCAGTGCTAAGCCAAGTCCGGTCAATGCATGCATAACCATCCTACATAATTACCAGCCACATACCTCACCATTGTCTCAGTAGCATCAGGCCATACTGACTGCGGGGAACCCGCATACGTGAAATTCAATCGGCGCGGTGGAAACCAGACCTCCAGGCGATTTGCGGAAGAGCCGAGGAGCCAAGTCACAAGATAGCGAATGACATGGAAGCAATGATTCGGACACATGTATCGAGGCCCTCTTCGCGGTCCAGGTCGTACTCATGGCGTCCGCGGTCAAGATCGTATTCCAGGCGTTCGTGGTCAAGATCGTATTCCAGGCGTTCACGTTCAAGGTCATATTCAAGGCGCCCACGGCCAAGGTCATATTCAAGGCGCCCACGGTCAAGGAGGAGATATTCCAGGTCGCGATCATCAATCGTCCCATCACGGTCATACTCACCGGATGAACGCTCTACAGCTCGCTCTGCGTATCCGAAGAAAGGCAGCACACGCATACCAAAAAAGATAGTTTCTAGGCAAGCTATGATTGATCTCGGATATCCTTTTACCGAGAAAGGGAATACCTTCGTTATCCAGAAGGCCCTCGGGCAAGACAACATAGATGAGTTGCTCGCTCTGAGCGAAGAGTATGGACAAAGCGACGAGGACAGCCCTATACAGTATGGGATCAGCCAAATACCGGTCAATGAAGAGGATGATACCTTCAGCCCAGGAAACAACAGAGTTTCAAGCAAGCGGCACTGGGCGAACCAGGTCTTAATCTCCGGGGTTCTAGGCTTAAATACCAATGGTCAGCAGCAGAATACCAAGCCTACAAGCACTGGTGGACAAAATGCATGGACGAACCCGAAAACGCTGTTGCAGGATGACAATGCTAATGCAGAGCTATTCAACATCCATTCGGCAGAATACTACCAAGACCAGACCGGATCTCACAAGATCACGCTACTATGTCCGAGCACCCCCCGTGCGCCGAACGAGAATGCTAATCTGGTTAAAATACGCTGGTTGTAAGTGTAATGGAACTGGTTTGCTAGGGATCTCTGGCTAACACGTTGTGATCTGCTGAAAGGCATCTAACAGGTACTCCTTTGATAAGAACTCTTGAGGTAGGATCACACCTCATGGTTGAATCTGTCATACTCTCGATCCTCACCATCTAATATAGAATCTTGTCACGGATTGCCCTTACATATCAAGGCAGCTCAAATCAGTCGCGATCGCCGTCTTACTTGAAGTGGGCCGCCATTGTTCCATTACTTCTGTATCAAATCCCCAAGTCGAGTCAGGAACCATTGTGCGATATGTTGGTCACGCCACCAACAGCCCTGAGCTCTATGGAAGCGAGTCTGTCCATGACACACAGGCCGTTGTGTTCATATCATCACCGTCTCTGGCTGTACCTGCACGTCTTTCCTCCACAACCTTAGGTCGTGAAGGTCACGCCAAGACCCTTCTCGAATTCCTGTACGGTTATGAAGCTGGAAGCGTACGACAGCCACCGTTTGGTGCTCCCCGAATCAAGGAACATGGCGACAAAGCTCCAAGAACTTTGCAAGTGCCAGAAACATGGTTCTTACTGATCGGCTCTGGTACTTGTTCCAATCTTCGGCTCATGATGGCGTTCACTAACCAAGGTCCAGATATCCTGATCAGTTCGTCAGAGCTGTCCTCACAAGAACTCGTATGCAACAATATTACTGTTGATCGAAAGTTCATGAGATCGACACCAGGAATCTATACTGTTAGAGTCGTTGATCACGCTCGAATGTGCAAGTACCATATCGTAATTGAACGGGATTGCAAATACGCTGTTTGTCTTATCACCTTCCCCTCAGAAATCTGACTAACGTCTGATCGATGGAAGGATTTCATGAAGCACGCCGCAGGGCTCGCCCAAGATCGTGAAATAACTGCAGACATGTATGTTTTGATTGACGAGCAGCGGCGTACCATCAAACCCTCCCACTGGCTTGACTTAATAGCTTCGGGAGAGGTCGAAAATCGCATCTTCGGGCTACAAAAGAATCTAAAAGACACTTCGCCACAGAACAAAAGAGAATTTATTGCCCTCTCTGCAAGGCTTCTTGGAGGTGGAAACTCGCCTGGTGATGTTATTTCTGCTGGCCGCCAGTATGCAAAGTACTCCGAGTTTATGTTCTTTATAGGTATGCTAATACTTCGGAAAGGCTCCAACTAGAGGACAAACATGGCCAATCTACACAGACAAGAGATAATAAATTGGCTTTGATTAGAAGGCCAGATAAGGAATTAGCGACAGACCCCGTTGTCAGTCCAACCAACGACGAAAAAGATTATGATCATCGAGCGGAGTGAGTGATTCCTAGTGGCTAGGCCAAAGGTCTCGTGAGTCTGTTCAGCTTACCCTAACTGTTGCAAAGAGTGATCCACCTACCAATTATGCATGAAATTCAACCTGCGGTGCTAGTACAGGAGAAGGGAGAGGTAAGCCCAACCAGAAGTATTTGAAGGCCATTGCATAACATCTGAACCTTTGCAGATCTCTCGCAGCTCTAATGACGATTACTCCACACGAGTTACCGATGATAAACCGTCTACGAAGCTGAAGAGCTTGAGCATGGTGCTCTATACTGGCCCAGAGAGACAGTGGGAGGCTGAGGGTCCCGAAGATACATATAAAGGCCCACTACAGGACGTTCATGATCCCGAGCCTAATGCGAGGATATTAAACTATCGGTTTGTTGCAAAGCCTAATCGGGACGATGATGCCGATTCGCTTGATGGTTCCCTTCTAAAACAAGAAGCGGCATCTGATGTCGATTCGGATGTCGATTCGGATGTCGTGCCTGGCAATCAAGAGGAGGGTTCAAAAGCTACTCACCTCCATCAACCGCCCACTTCAGCTGCTACGGTGCAAGCTGTTATTGTTCCATTCCTGACCTGGCGACTGAGCTGGGACACTGATGAACGAACGCTAGAAGAGAGTGATATAGCTCTGATTCAACTCTTGAACAAGATACATAGCTCACTTGCCGATAGTGGATTCGGAAAGTACTATTCGGACTCATTCTCTTGTACGAGAGAGGATGTAGTAAGAAGACTGCAGTCGTTTTCTCCAATCCCCCATGTGGATGTTTCGTCATCGACGAATCAGAGAGGCTCACTTGGAGAGAGCGCCAATAGCCAGTATCAAAATTTGTTCAACTTATTAGATGTCATTCTCTCACTTTTTCTTCCTACGTCAGGGAGCTCCTCTGCTCATCCAATATGTAGCCGTTTCTGGGGCACGGTGGATCTAATACTGCGTGTAAGCCATTCGTTAAATGCTGTGTCTTTATTAGCTGACACCCTCGACAGCAGATTTACCTTTCCTCAGTATCATCACAAGACTTTACCCCATCGACCTGGGTCACAGTTTCACCACTGATCTCATGTCTCAGGAAAGCCAGTGACGAAAACCCTTCGACAGAGTCACCTTCAGGTGGATGCAAGCATTGTAATGAGCAGCTAAAATACTCCTCGCCGCATAGTGCTCTTAACCATATACACACAGATCACCTGAATTGCACTCACTCCTCTGGAGGGCCTAGGATTCTGGATGATCCTTGCCTAGGATGGGTCCAATGGCGCGGCTTTGGACATGGCCAAGACAGGAGGGTGATGTCGACAGTAGCTACACTCATTGGAAGTTTGACTGAGATCCGCGACAAAGCTCAAGATATTCACATTTCTATAAGTGGGCCTACAACTGACAGTAACGCAGCTGAGAGCCGGCCGCATCTTCTACGCAATTTGGTACACTGCTTCGAGGGTATTGTTGGTAAGCTAGTTCTGACTGCGAAAGAGCTATCTTGGATGAATCGGACGCGTTTACGGTTCGCCACAACGGATCATGATCTTCCAACGCCAATCCCATTATCTAAGGTCCGAGAACAATGCAGAGAGCTAGAGGGGGCCTTACAAGAGCATTTCAAATTGGCCAAACGAGATGTCATGGTTCTAGGTACTACCCATGGTGATGTCGACCGCCTAATCATATCCCCTGTTGGTTCAGAGTTCTTGTTATGCACTTTGCTCAGTAACCTTCAGAATAACACTATTCTACAGGGCACTGGTCAAAATATGGACATCATCAAGCATTACCGCAAGATCTCGACAGGTCTCCGCTTTAGCGCTTTACGGAATCCTAAGAGACAGAGGTTTCTGGAGATTTCAGCCCTGGAGGAACAATTGGATGCCTTGCGGGACATCCTAGAGGTACAGGGGCGTCTAACCGAAGCCTATAGAACTATTCTAGATCCTCACTTCTTCAGGATCAGTAGTACTGACTGGGCCTACGTTAAAGACCGAAAGGCCATGTATCCGCTGGAAAAGACCCACCTCGACACACAAGCACGCAAGCTTGCAGAGGATAGCAAAAACCTCGAGGTACTTCGCCAATTTGCGCAGTCCACCAGGCATGATATAAAGCAGACTATAGAAGTGCTTGAAGAAGGGCATGGGAAAGCCATCCGTGTTTTCACATTAGTCACGTTGTTCTTCCTCCCACTGTGGGTTTTCTAATGACTAATTTTGCAAATTCCACGGCATGAAGGCGCTAATTGTTTCTCAGTTCATTCGTTACGAGCTTTTTTGGAATGAATACGACGGACATAAGGAACACAGAGTGGGATCAAAGGATTTTCTGGTCGTCGGCAGTACCCGTGACAGCGCTGGTCCTGGCTCTAGCTCTTGTCTACGGATACAAATGGGAAGAGGTCACGGAACTCTTCAAGAAAACGTTCAGCAATGAGGATTTACAACGACTCCATGATATTTCGGAGCAGGATCTCATACCGCTAACAACAGAAGCGAGTGCTGAAAGCAAAAGGATGGCTCGCCCTCAACCAGTATCTACTCATCGCACGCCTTGGATTCGTGGATTGGCCCACGTGAGAAAGCGTCAAAAGTCCAAAAACAACAAGAAAGATGTTCGGAGACAGGAGACATTTGATAGCCTTTTAGCTTAAGCCTTTTCAATACATTACTTTAGGATCAGAGTTATCTCGATGCTGAAGAAAAAGCTTTCGTCCATGCTTATCCTTTATAAACGCGATATCTGCCGAACTTATAATCTCATCCAGTGACATTTCAACTTTCATCCACCTCAAACCTTGTAGCCAACCGCCACTTAAACATGTCAACTCGGCTTCAGATTCTCCATCCCACACGGGCTTCTAGACGCGATAATCAACACGAGTACCCAGCTGGATAGAACGCGGACTCAAGTTGTGTACTCAAGATTACATCACCAAAATGCCAATTTACATTACTTTTCAAAAGTCATAATAGTAAGTCAGTCTCAAAGTCTAATGTGTGAGCTGTTAAAATATGCTTTATTCGGTACTGTTTCTTAGCCTCAAAGTTGCGCTCGCATGGGTTTCTGGAATACTGTTCTAAGACTCTTGCAAACGCACTCAGTACATCAACACATTCTCATGTAAGGTACCCAGTCACTTATACATCGCATGAACTTCTCTGGACTCAACGAAACGTTGGAGGACAGATCCGAAATTTGAAGAAAACTTTACCATTTTCCGAGTATAAACAAAGAGAACTCTTCTTCTACATCCTCCCTCTCTCTTCGGCTTCACTCTACTCTATGGGTCCCTACTCTGCTGTTCATTCTACGCCACACTCACACTCATCCCCTCTCAATTTGTTGAGATCTACAGCTTCAACGAGCTTAAGATTGCACTTTACTTTATTCCCTTTGGAGTAGAGAGTTTGGTCGCCGTGTTCAACCCTAATCCTAAGAGTACAATGAGGATGTCTACAGAAATGACTTCCTCCGAGTCGCTATGAGATTGATCGAGTTGCTGAGTCGGATCATTACTTTACCTCTCACAATCTCAAGGCGAATGCAGATCTTTACGGCTACTTCCTATACACTGCTCTGTTCGTATAACCTCTAGTATTCCATGGGATCTTTACTAACGCGGCGAACAGGGGCATTGAAACTGATACGATTCTGTCGCTTTCCTGTCCATCACGCTCGCCGGGTGTTATGGCCCATTGGCGGGAGAGTATGAGTGAGTTAACACAAGACTACAGTCATTGCGAGAAGGGAGCTAACTATCATTCAGGTCAATTACCCGCGCTTTGGCGACCTCAACATATCTTCACAGGTATTGTGGCCAAGAGTGAAGCCTAATCGATCCATGGTATCATGTTAAGTCATTTGCAAGTTGTATATAGATTATCATCAATACAAATGTCAATCTACGGTCGGTTTGATCCATGGAGTCCCGGATGATGCTCTGTAGTGAAGACTCTTCCAACCTGACATAACTAGGTGCTGAAGAAGTTCCATCCGCCATTGACCAGTATTACGCAACATCCCATCTAGACAATGTAAACAGGAATACGGCTTGCATAAGCATCACTCTTCGTAATATGAATGTCCATCTTGTGAAAGTCATGCAGCTGTAACCAGCACAGCATACGGAACACAAGAACACACCAGATCTCGTTGACCTCGTCACTTGCATACATCTTGGCGGACCTTGGGCTAGCAATATTAGAACCGTTGTCGGAGGGAACAGAGTCTCGTCTGTCTCTCATGTGCTTGCTCAGAAGGGTCTGTTGACCGATGATTCGAGCAACGTTTGGTCGGACGCGATCGAAGTACATTTGCATTAGCAGACTTTCTCTCTCGTCTGCGGGTGCTGAGTCAATGTCGTGGATAGTGATCGGTTCATTACCCGTGGCGTTATTCGTGGCCTCGTTGGTAGTTTTGTCTTCTTTTTCGTTCTTCTCGTGGAGAATGCTCATGACTTCTTGGATGTGCACACGGGTGACCTTTTTAACTAGAGACAGACTCGGCTTCTTCATTTTGGAAAAATACTCGTCGCATAGCTCAATTCCGGCACGCAGGTGGTTGAGTCCATTGACTAGAGTAGCTCCGTTGATGTCTTCACCAAATACATCAAGCGTTGATCCTTCTGCTCGCAAGAGCGGGAACTTCTGGTCTGTCTCTGCCCATTCCAGAATTCGTTTGACTTCTTCGCTGCTTGCCAGGCTTTTCTCTCGAAACAGGCGTAAGGAAGTGATGTATTCGGATAGCAGATTGGGCAGAGAGAAGGTATTGGGATCCCAATAGAAGACAGTTGGGTTTGGAAGCATACGGAAAACAGTATCTTTGACGTGTATCATTTCGCCTACCATTCCGAGGATTTCGAAAGGAACTGTTTCGTGTTATAATCGCTTCACTCCTTCGTTCAATGTGCAGGCACTTACTGGCGAATAGATGGCTGTGGCGGGCTTGGTCGGTGTTCTTGCGGAAATAGTTGACGGTGTTGATATCGCAACCGAGAACCACAAGGGTCTTGGCTATCTCAGAGAGACTTCCCAGCTGAAGAGTTTCAGCCCCCTTGGCTTCATCGGCATAAACCTTGCGATCTCGGTAAAGAATTGTCGGTGCCATGCCAAAGCACAATTGCTTGACAATGTAGCTGGGGACAATGCGATTTTTCTCAAACCACGTGGGTCCCTGTTTTTGAATATTGAAGCAAATTCCAAGACCATCCGTGTATGAGCCATAGAGAACAAAACCATTGCCTTGGGCGCGATACTGGTCGTTGTTGAGATCGAATTGTCTCCAGTGGATACCCAGCATGGCAGCGATCTCTACAATGTGAGATATTGTGGTGGTGGCATAGGGCTTTGCGAAGTCTTTGGGCATGCTGTCCCACGTACGTCTCTTTCTCTGCATACAGACGAGCAGTGAATGATGAGCAGCGGGTTGTTCGGGAGCTACTGCGGTATCGAGTGGAGGACGAGGACCCGTCGCCTTACGCCATTCTGATGTTTTCTTGCCCTGCCACTCACGAGATTCCTTTTCCATGCGGACAACGGCCATGAGGAGGGACAACCAGGTAGCCTTTTCATTGTCGGCAGTATGCACGACCTGCTGCGTGCTCTGCCTGTACTTGTCGTCGTATTCCTGAACTGTATCCGTATATTTGAAGTTGTCATGGCCACCATCTAATCGGATAATCTTTTGTCTTTCCTCCTTGGCCAAAGCATCGTCACCCAGAGGACCTCTGGTATTTCCTGGCTTAGCGACAAAGATGACAGGAGTCTCAAACTGAACTTCAAATCGGAATTCAGACCAGAGCATCTGGCGCCGAGCAAACTGCGCCCATTTCCCTATGACGGCTTCGCTACAGGATGAGAAGCCGGTGGCGGTGCCGAGATACTGCTGAAGGGCCTGGAGAATGGCGATGACAAAGGCGAGTACGGAAATAACCAGCGCGACGACGGCAACGAGGAGCTCGGTATCAGCCATGATGAGAGAGGGAGGGCAGTTGAGTGCTGGATCGCCAAGGACTTGTTGATGGAAGGCTGGGCTCAACTTATCGGCAAATGCAGTCATGGCTAAAAGATGGAGGCTGGCTGAGAACTGCTGATGTGATCTGACATTGTGTGTGCCTTGGGCAGGAAAATCCCTGCTTGTGCCCCCTAAGAATTGCAGAGCCGATCCAAGGAGCACGGGCGTCAATGTCGGCGGCTAAGCTGAAAAGCAGTTATCCTGTCCAATCAGGGCATGCTGACGGTGAGTTAGTGACATGAGGTTTCCACTGTTGGGGACGTGCAGGACAGGGGTGGTGAGAGCTACGTTGCAGCGAAAAGTCCAAGTTTCTGTCGCGTTTCACAAGTCACAAAGTTCAATTACTGTCAGATTTTAGGGTAGAGAGAGTACTCCGCTCATTCTCAGTGATTACAGGGAATTATCGGTCAGCAGCCAAAGCCAAATTCTGCGAACTCTTAGCCCCGGTGATAGCCTCAAAATATTTGGAACCCATATCCTCCACAGTCGTGCCGCCAATCGTCTTGCCCACAATATGTCCGATAAGCTCAGCATGGGTGATAATACCCAGACGGATAGCATCGTGCATCAAGTCAAACAAGTCATGTTGGGTCACTCCACGACGAATGCGCTCTAACATCATCAGCAATAGCATTGCCAGAGTTATTAGACTCAACTTACTCTTCATGGTGAAGTCTCTTCCTTTGCGAATTTTGATCTCATACTTTCTCAGCTCTGTCTTGGAGTATCGCGTTTTGACGCCAATCTCGTGGCCGAGGCTGGTGACGGTATAGTCGAGGCCACCTCTTATGCTCTCAAATTTGAAGTGCCTTTCGAGAACTGGTTCTAATAATGAGTTGAAGATTAATTGATTTTGGAAGTCCATGTTGAGTTTGGATCATATATACCTCGACCTTTGTCATGAGCCGCTTTGATCTCGCTCTCATTCACAATCTCAAGATCCAGCTCAGTAGCTGTCACATTGGCGTCTCGCAGAATATTGCGAATGAATACATCATCCTCTGTGCAATGTCAGTTTTCCTCTTGTTCAGAAGGAAAATGCCTTACTGTATATAATAATACCCTTCTCAAAACGAGATTCACCAGAATAACAGATCAAGAAGAAGACATCAACGAACCCTACAAGTCGGATCTTTCCATCCCACCGCGAGCCGTTGATGAGTATATCCCACGGGTGAATATCACTTATAGTATTAGAATCTGTAGTACTGGATAGCAATAGAACAAAGACATACTAGTCACATTCGACGCTCTTGAGATTGACTGATCTGTCGAACGTACTGAGCACCCTGTGGTAGGAAGCCATGGTCAATTCTGGGGCGGAAGCTTCAAGACTGGTACGCGTTGAGATGAGAAATACCAGAATGTAAATGGCCGCTATGAGGTCGTCAAGTGAACACCCATAGCTGGTCGTACAGGAAGTCATACATGCACAGATTCAATATTCTCTCGTCAGGGTCATGCGAGCTTTGACAGTCCACGTCACCCCGCTCAGTCCGAGCGCTGCAGCAAGCAGCATCACAAAGCTTACAGCCAATTGGGACATAGAAATCAATCAGTCAGTTCTGTCTACACGTCCGAGTTCACATGACTGTTGACAACGGACAAAGAGGGGTCTTCCCACACCCAATCGCGGGTACCGGAGCTTGTGGAGGTGAGGTTCAGCTAATACAATACATTGCCGGTCAATGGTTATCCAGTCATGATTGGACTTCGCGGCATACATGAATGCTGTTCAGCTCTCCAAAATCTGTAGATCAATTGCCGAAACCAGAGGGTGGTACGTCGTATTATATCACCACCATTTGATGCAGCAAAGTAATGCATGTCAGCCAATAGATCAGCCACATAACCAGTTATAGCTGTTGCAATACGGCTTGTCAAGAGTCGCCTCCAATCAGTAGGGGTAACTACCGGTATTAACACTGGCAGTATCCTTGCAAAGGTTCTCGCTTTAACTGGTCACAGCTCCAAACAGCTTCCGGTTGATACTCGACATAGACCTGTTTCTCCTCTGGAAGTGAGCGACTGTGATCTCCATCCATCGAATTGCCTCTGAATCTCTGTAGTCCACTGCGTTTCTGCAAAACTAAGCTCAATTTTGAAGTCAGAAAGTATGGACAATATCACGGAAAAGATAGCAAAGGTCACGGATCTGAGCACATACACAGACCTCACCCCAGAACATCTCAAAAAGCTTTTCCTCGAAATTGGCGGTAGCCCCGAGAAGCTCCGCACCATCCTGAACCTGTGGTTTGTTCCTGACTTCAAGCCAACCTTTATCGAGCCACAGAATTATGCTTTTGGTGGACTTCAAGATGTTGGGTTTGTCGAGTCACCAGACACAGAGAACCCCCAACGGCCACTGCGCCTAATTGATCTGGAGACGGGCAATCTTGTTGATGTCTGGAACACGAGCCCTTCAGACTCCTACTGCATGCTGTCGCACAGATGGAAGGGTGATGAGATCACCCTTGCTCACATTAAACGAGCGAGAGAAAAGCATCTCGAGCGCTCCCGAAACGGTGTACTTTCAGAACTTGATAGTGACATCCACATTGTTCTTGAGCAATCCAGGCTGGATGTCTTGGAGCAAGAACAAATGATCGTGTCTCTTCTGGGTGGCAATCCCGAAGGAAGAACAGTCGCCAGCTTGCTGCAGATGCGACTCAATGTCAGCGACGCAAAAGCCCAAGTCAATTGGGCGCGGCAGAACAGAGATGCCAAGAAGTCCAAAGTCGAGCGCTGCATGATGGAAAAGGACATGTTTGACCATCTCATGAATCGCATCCAGAAGGATATCAGTGATGATGCGGAACAAGCCACTGACCCAAAGCCTACTACTTCCCCTCTGGTCGACGAGGCAGAAGCAGAATATGCAGATGCTCAACAGCTACTCGGGGTCTCAATCGAAAATCAGAACAAGGCTACCCAAGACGCTGAGTTCTTCAGCAGTGACCGTCGACTTGGGGATGCCGTGGACGAGATGATGAGCCGTCTTCAACGCTGGAAGTCAGCTATCAAACTCGAGCGCTCAATGAATGAGGCGCGCGATATCTTTCAGACAAACTTGTTCCCAAAGCAGGGTGCTTGCTATATATGGTCTGACACTTGCTGTATCGACAAGCTCAACTATGGGGAGCTCTCTCAGTCTCTTTCACTCATGGGCGATTGGTACGCTAATGCCGAGTTCTGTCTCGTCCATCTTGACACAGACTGGCGAGCGGCAGATGCCATTCATGACTGGAAGCAATTCAAGGGAGAAGCAGTTCAACGCGAGCCCAACATTCCAAACTTCAAGGCTATTGAAGGAACAACTCCTGAATGGTCAAACCGTGCATGGACACTCCAAGAGTTGGTGATGAGCAAGATGGCCTACTTCACCAACTCGGAGTGGAAGTCACTGAGTCGACCTGTGCAGAGCCTGGGTTACATTTATCCTTTGATCCCGTTCATTGATCTGTATACCCGCGGTGATATAGCCAGCATGTACACCAACCTGGGCGAAATAGGTGCCTTGAATGGTATCAGAGACTCTGAGGTTCTTGAGTCGCTCCTAGATAAAGATCAGATTGCCGTTGCCACTAGCGACGATGAGGATCAGAGTGGTTTAGAGAGTATCAGCGCAGCCGTTCGCATTATCTCAATCCTCCAAGCTTTGGGATTTACCTTCCCAAGAGAGATGACAACGGAGACTGCTCTGCCTGAGATGTGCCGCGCTGTTTATCTCGCATCACACAACATTGTCAAAAATCAGAGCGATAGTGCGGGCGGCCTGGCAAAGGAGATCTTCGCAGAGGTCAACCGCCACATACCCTCTACTTCTATCAGGGAAGATCTCAGTGCCGAGATGAAGGCACAAAACGTGATCGACTTCCTACTGGTGGATCTGGTCACAACAACCAAGGATCTTGTCCTTGAAGACCGAAGGTCAATCGCAAGTTTCGGCCAAGTCAACCAACTAGACTCATGGAAGCAAGGTGTCGCCCGCAGTGGTTTCTCGGCTGAGAGGGTTCTCCAACTGTCCTGTCGCCGTAAAGCAACCGTGCCAGTTGATCATGTGTACTCCCTCATGGGAATTCTCGGTGTGCGCTTCCAGTCGTTCCACGCAGAGGGTTATGCCAAAGCCCTATCCCGTCTCCTCGATGAGGTTGTCATCAGCCACAACGACGTCTCAGTCTTCAACTGGACGGGGGCTTTTATGGGCAGTCCTGTCCGGGGACGTTCTATGTATCCGGCTTCACACAAGGCGTATACGAATGAGGAGGACTCCGGTAGGCGCTACAATATGATGATTTCTGCTGAGGTTCAGAGGAAGCGGAAAGACGTCATGGTTGCTTATCAGGGCATCATCACTATGCTTCGAGATGCGATTGACTGCATCAAGGCAAAGGGCCGTGAAGGGCTTCCGTTGGAGTGGGTTCGCGAGATTTGCGCTTTCGTGAAGGGATCCACGTTTGAAGTCCTTGGGCCTGAGCTGGAGAACATTGGCAGAATTCTTCGTTACATCCAGGACCATTGTGTCAAGCCCGATCCTGCGCCCACAGCCTCATCTGCCCAGCAGGAAGCACCTGTGGTCGAGAGTCAATCTCCAGTTTCTGACGCAAAGTCTGGTAGTGGCGGTGGTTGGGGCTTCAATAGGCCAACGCTTCCAAGTATGAAAGTCCAGGCAAGCCTCAAGACCCCAAAGCTGCCCACTTTCGGGGGAGCTTCAATCAGTAAACCTTCGTTTGGAAGACACCACTCTGAGCCCGTGGAGAAGGTTGCCAATCCAGCGCCAGTTTCAACACCAAAGCCTAGCACGCCTGAAGCTCCCGAATGGCTCTCACTGGACCAAGAGGTCAAGACGTATTTGGCAAGCCTCACTTCAGGCACTGCCATGAGAACTCGCCTCCCCTCTCGGATTCAGGAACTCGAAGTTCAAAGACCAGTGGCAGAGGCTAAGCTAGAGAGATCCAGCACAGGTTACTCTTCTCTTGACGATGATCTCACCTGTCCAAACCCAATCATTATCAACAGTTCCGGAATTGAAGGCATCTTCGACATCCAACGGATAGTCGTCACAATGATTGACCGCGAGAAACTCATGCGACAAGTTGCCAAAGCGAGTAGTCCGAAGCAAAAGATATCAGGCTGGTGTATCATCAGCACCGGCTTTGCTAGTGTGGTTGTCAATTTTGCTTGCGAGCAACACATTTTGAAGAAACAATTGGATGTTGAACAAACGGTCGAGGATAAGATCATCAAGGAAGACCGGGCACGAAAGCTCCACAGTGACTTGCAGATTGTGACTGGAAAGCCAAATGATAATGGTGCCCCATCGGCCAATGTGGCTCAATCCAGCGACACCGAAGAAGACCAGACTGGCAAAAACATCAATAGCTCCAAGCCGACCAAAGACGAACTGGCCATCGTTCGCATCATCGACTTCATCCAAGAGCCCCAACTCCAGCTCGTCGCAGGGGAGTGGGTTTTGGCACGCTTTTCCGGGACACCAGGAGCGCAGTGGTTCCTCTGCTATCTCGAGCTCGGGTCCACCCATTCGTACTATGGCCATCGCATCTCAGCCAGCGATATTAACTTCAATAATTCAGCCATTGAACCTGGACTTATGAACGCCTGGAAGATCTACATGACTCGGAAGAAGAGAAAGATGTGCAACGTCTTGGACAAGTACATCAAAAGCTCCACAAGCGCCATGAAGGGCAAGGAAAGACTCAACAAGAGTTCAGAGATTGCGAATGAGAACTACGCAAGATTTATGGATGCTGGAAACCAGAGTCTCGAGAGGGTCAAGAGCATGGGATCATCAGTATCTGTATCACCGTCCATGCTCAAACTACCCTTCGCCGAGTCTGACGCCAAAGAAAACAGCGCTAAAGATCTCGACTCAGATGATGATGAAGATGAAGGGAAGGGGCTCTTTGATGGACTACTTGACCAGGGTAAAGAGGCCACTGCAGCTTTGGGCGAGTACACGGTTCTCGCTGCATACGAGAAGATCTGCGGAATGCATGCTCAGCACCTGGATAAGCATTTGGCTACTTCGGTTCTGAAACGGACGCCCAAGAGTCTTCAAACCGCTGTGGAAAGCGTGGATGAGAACAAGGGCTTTCTTCCAGCGATGTTTCATTCCTCTCGGAGGGTGCACATGTTTTAAAGACACCACAGAATGCAATTGGATATCTTTTTATTAGTTACTTTGTATTATGGATTGTACATCGAAGGGTATATGAAAGGAAATTGATGTGTAGTCAGATTGAATCAAAGACAAAGGAAACCGAGCTCAAACTCCTCATAGCGTTATAGATCCTCAACCAGCCTTCCTACTTATCAACAGCCGTCTCTTTATCCTCTGCATCATCAGCGGCTGGGCCTGCTTCCGCCTCTGCCTTCGCCAGCTGCTCCTCAAGCTTCCTCTTCCTTTCGAGATTCTTCTCATGTGTTCTCTTCTCAGCCGCCTGTTTTCTGTTCTCACGTTTCTCGCTGATAAGGTAGCTGAAGTTTCCAATTACTGAGAACAATCCCTTGAAAGCCAACTTAAAATGCGAGAAGGCCTCGCGAAAGTGTTCCTTTGTTTCGTTGTAGTTGGCTCGTGCCACCTTTGCTTTCCTCTTGGTTCGGTACGCCTTTTCGGCTTTTGCGGCTTGGGCATATTGCTCTGAAGCTTCTTTGCGGGTAGTGGTCAAGAGAATCTCGGTAGCGGATGAGGCAGGTCGGGCTTTTGGGGGACCTGAGAGTTTTCGGGCTTTCGGAGCATCTGAGGTTGGACTACTCAGAGCAGAAATGTTGTCGTCGGCTGGGGTTTCTGTTGTTGGGGAGTTTGCGCCACGCATTGCAGAAAACATCGCAACAGTTGTTTAAGAACAGGGAGTATTAACAATTAAATAGAACAGGTGGGTTGTTCAAGTCGACAGGAACGAAGAGTTGTGAAGGAATGTGAGACTCTGGTTAAGAGATGTGTGGCAGTAAGGCAATGCTGGAGAAATGAACCGGAGAAAAAACTGGGACAGACTGGCAGATCAGTAGCTATTTAATACCTGGTCATATACGTTCTAAAGTGGTCACTTGATGGATGCTATATCAGGGTCAATATACCTAAGAAATTAACCTTACTTCTAAAGGTCTTAGTGGAAGTAGAAGGGTGTATTAGAAATTATATGAACTTCATGCCTTGCAAGTATGTAGTATTTGAGAATTCTGCGTAGTTAAAGATGTCCTCTTTTTGGGTCTGTGCTGTGAGGCATAAAGACTCCCAGTCCTTAGTGCAACTTATGTCAATGCATCCACGTTGTGCACGAGCCAATCATGAACCATTCTGCGCTATCTTCATTCATGCCATTGACCATTATATCACCAGCTATATTGAAACAACTTTGTTTTCCTGGCATATAATCCGTTTCTAATATCGAAGGCGCTTTCACTTGTGTGTTCATACAACGAAGACATTCGAGTACACGAGCATAGTCAGGTGATATTTACATCAGTCTTTCATGAAACACCCCGCAGTCGTCGAAAATTAAACAAAAGAGTATGGTCAATGCATTGACTTCATGCTGATGTGACTCAAGGGACCTGCAAGGATCTGTGGCAGAGGTTTTTGTATGGGGAGGAAGTGTAGGTCACTAAAGGAAACAGCGCCAGATATGACTGGGGCTATTGGTGTTAAGTCAAGCGACATGATCTGCTGTCGGTATGATAATCTCTCCGAAGCTCCCCGATTGTGACTCATAAGCTTTGCATGACTCAATTTGGATCATCGTGCGATTAGTGTTAGTATTACTGCGCACTCGGTCGAGGCGGCAACCTGTCGAACGTAGCAAAGCTGCGCCATTACTACCAATTGGTATGCACAAATGTTAGATTAACATAAGTTGTAAAAATGCATTCTAGTATTTAGTAATAATGAAATATTTTTCTATGTATATTATCTTTTAAGAATTAATTGTAGACATTAGAATATTAAAAAGAAAGAATATGAAATGTGTAGTTTATCTTGAGGCATTTGGTGTAGGAGGAGCTGAACCAATGACAGTTGTGTTGGCCGAATCCATGGCTACCATATGTTCCTTCTCATCCGCCAACCAGGCAGGGTTTGTCTCAAACCTTGGGTCGAGCCAGAAGCAAGCATCATCACCATCCTTGAGCATCTGCTTGATAGGCTTTGCCCGAACATGTCCGCCAATGTAGAAAAGAGCCCAACGGACAGCTCCAAAGACAGAGATAAAACTGTAAAGCTGCTTGTAGAAAGGATAGGTAGCGATGGTCCAAAGATCGATGCGCATGTCAGGGCGACGCCAGCAGCTGATGTAGTTGTAAAGGAGGGGAGGTAGACAGGCGACAAAGGCAAGACTGCAGAAGAAGATCCAGTACTGCTTGTGGGCTCCGAGGGCAACGAGGACGGGGATTCGGACCCAGTCGATGACGAGACAGGCCAAGGTGTACAGGAAGAGGAATTTCTGCATCAGGATGCCTGCAATGGTTCGCTGACCATTCATTCTGAACAGGTAGCGGAAGAGCTTCCAGATGAGACTGTGACGTCCCATCTCCCAAGACTTGACTCGTTGCTTGCACCAGTTCAGTCCAGGGCCAAGGACAGTCGAAGGCACCTCGGTCGCCAGAGTGACTTGAGCGTCGAAGGCAATACGCTTGTTCAAGCGCATCATGGCAAAGCCAGCGTTGGCGTCCTCGGCGATAAAGTCCATTGGGTGATACTTGGAGAGCAGCTCGACGAAGACGTCACGATCGACAAACCAACCAGCACCGTGGGGAAAGTTGACACCACATGTTCGGTCTTCGGCAAGTTTGGTCAAACCAGCCATTCGGTACTCGCAGTCTTGCCATGAGACCATACCGAGAGGAACATTGCCCTCTGCATCGATACCCTTGAGAGGGAAGGCGACAGCGCGAAGTTGGTCGTTCATCAGGTGGATCGGGTGGCGGTAGTTGTCGGGTAGAGACACATCGTCGTCAGTGGTCAGGATGTACTTGTAGTTCTTGGCTGCTAGGGAACCGACGAACTGGGCGGCATTCTTGGATCCAATGGGGGACCAGATATATACAAGTTCGGGATGGAGGTTCTTGAGCCATTGGCGAAAGGTAAGATCAGTGGGATATCGCGAACGGCCATTGTCGATGATGAAGATATCCTGAGGTCTGAAATGGGGTAGTGCAGATTCAATGACCTTTTGCAAAGCGTCGCGATCGGAGTTGTGGCAGGGAATAACAAACGCGGTGTCCCAAGCTTCAGCAGTGGTGGTGATCACAACGCCTTTCTCAAGATCACTGGGACTTTTCTCATTGAAGACTTCCTGAACAGCATCGGAAGGGCTTGCCTTGGGTGGGTTGTATGGCGGGACACGAGCAATAGACAGGATGATGAGAAACATGAGGGGCTCGAGGGTGAGGACGATGACCAGAACAGGCAACATGTATCGGCGAGTCTGGGCGATTGCCTTGACCATCCAGCCGGTGGCCCAGTTGGAGATGACAATAGCAGCAACGCAAGCCATGACGAAAGCAAGAGCAGCGCCCTTCTTGAGTGTCATGGGGTAGACGTACTCTTTGGGATTGATGAGATCCCAGAAAGCCCGAGGAGAGAACTGATTGCCCAGAGCACGCCAGAATCTTGTCCATAGCGATCTCTTCTTGGTATCAAACGAAGACTTCTCGACATTGTTGGTAAGCCTTCTCCCAGACTGGCTGTTCAAAGAGTTCTCAGAGGCAGATGCAGAGTCACAGTAAGGACCGTAAATGCCAACCTTGCGGGCTGTTTTGTCTGAGGTGATGGCTGGTGGAGGGGTAGAAACAGGGCTGATGATAGGGCTGGCAGGAGGAGGAGTAGCGAATGGGTCTTTCAAAGAACGAGTGGAAGGGGTGCTAGCCAGAGGAGGACGCGTCTGCTCCTGGGTGGCAGGGACAGTCGGGTCTAGTCTGGCAGTACATGGCAGAATCAGATCCTCGTTGGAGGGATCTTTCTGACTCCAGAAGGGGTTGGGGGCTTGGTTGGCCATTGGCGAAGAGAAGAGGAGAAGAACTGGAAGGGATCTTCGGCCAAGCTGGAGCCCAAAGGTAAAGTGAGTGGATAAGAACGAGTGTAGTGATGCTTGAATGAGAGGCTGGGTGACAAAGCGAATGTCCAAGGTAAATGTACCCTTTGAACAGAGAGATTTTTCTACAGCTGAAAGATTAACTGGGGCAAACAAAACAGACCTTGAGTTAACAACGGACCAGCCGTGCACGCTGTCAAGGAAGCTCGTGGATCCGATCTAGGCCTATGGATCCAAGAGCTGAGGATTGAAGCTATTGACAGCCATCTTACAAGGATCCAGGGCCGTTGCCATCCGAACAGAGTATGAGGTGATGCACGCTCGATGTAAGGCGAGACTCGGTCAACTGTAGCCCGGTACTGTTATGTACAGTACGGCACAGTAAGACACAGATTGAGTCTAGCCCAAGACATTTAGTGTTAGCCGTATATGGGCTTGGCGCAGGAACCGCCGTGGCAAAAGCCCAAATCCAGATAGCAGCTACAAAAGTGTTGTCATTGACTTTGCTAGTGTCTGGTGAGACCACTTTGGGGAAGTGGAACAGACACTAAAAGTAGCGTGCGGTAGTTAGTCTCGGAGACCTGCAGCCGTTGTGACGGGACCTGGTAACTGTGGCTTAAGCCGCAAGCAGATATCCCTGCTACAAAAAGAAGTAAAAATACTTTTGTGTGACATGCACACCAATTCAAGTTGGAAATAACAGGGGCAAGTTTACAGCATTTCGCATTTGTGGCTGGGCCAGGAAAGGGCTGACAGTTTATGATGGGATAATTTGATACCCTTGCATTTCGTGCGTTGTTGCACAATTCTTACTGGCTACCGTCAACTTTCTTTTTTAGTTCTGGGATGGCAATACGACGAAAAGGTCATAGAGTCCGCATTAGAGTGGACAAGGGGAAATGAGTATGGGACAGCTGAATCTGAGATCTACAGATTTTTGTCTACGATCTTAGACAAAGTAGTGAGTACTGACTAGAGCTCCACCAGCCAGACCGTTGGAAAGTGTCCTCCACTTTCTGGACTCGCCAAGATAACCCGCTGCGTCGGAGCAAGTCCACCCTTAAGATGTTGATAGACAAGGCTATAATGGTGGTGTTTCTGTCCCCGTTAAGCCCCATCGTCACCCAATATCGGCAAACATCGCGATGAGGCTGAAATACGCCCAAGCAGCTGGATCGTTAGTTAATTTAGTATCCCGGTAATTTTAATAGTCTCTGCTAGTTCATCGTGTTGCTTTTATCTCCATGCAAGGCTCCTCGATGGCGAAATCGAGACCATGGCAAACATCCCTACGATGATGAATTGTCGTGATGACATTGACAGTCATTGCTCCACTAGCTAAGTCCTCGGAGTCAACGTGCACCGAGCCGTACCTGGCGGTAGGCGACGCTATAGATGTCTAGACCAGAAACGATATTGATGATGGCGCTTCATCCCGTTCAGCTTCACCGGCTTCACCGGGTTTGATAGAAGCAACTTGCAACTAGTTACCGCCATCGCAGCTGCAAGGCGGATATTGAGGCTAAGACGTGATCCAGGCGAGTACTGATGCTAGTCTTTGATGTTGTTGTTGTCGTTACTGAACCGATCATTCTCGGCCTCGTCTTGCTGGTGTTGTGGGACGTAGCTTTCTCGCCGTGACGCTGGGACTTGTTTGAAATTTTCTCAGAGCTTGTCTACTGGGGTGGCATACAGAGAGTCCGTATAGATGTTTGTTGAGAAGAGCTGCGTATATAATCTAACAGTCCATCCCTTCATCGTGTTCAAGTCTTGGTGTTGTAGACAACAAGATCATCCGTCGATCTCTTCAAGAGACTCCACCTTCGTTCACACCTCTATACCTTCGTTTATATCAACACTTTCGTTTCGTCTCTTCAAGATGGACTCTTATGAATCTACACCTGGGACTGCCACTCCATTAACTGATACTGGCTTCCCCTTCCCATCCCGCTCTCAGTCCTACCAGTCCCTCAACTCTTCTCCCTCTCGTCCCAGTACTCCTGCTACTGAGCAAGACGTACTTTTCAGTGGGCCTCCCTCTCCTGCCGCTCGCACATCCTCCCCTGATGAGTACGTACTTGTCGTTGGAGGCCTTGGCTACATTGGCAGTCACACTACTTGGGAGCTTCTCAAGGACGCAAACAATGTTGTCGTTATTGATAACCTAAGCAACGCTTTCGTCAATGTTCTTGACACTCTCAATGACATGACAAATAAGCGTTTCAACGCTAGCTCTCGTCGTCCTGACCTCCACTTCTATGAGGCTGACTTCCGTGACAATGCAAAGATTCAGGATATCCTGTCTCTTTACTCTACTGGCTCTGGGTCCAAGATCAAGCGAGTAATCCATTTTGCTGCTTACAAGTCCGTCTCGGAGAGCATTGAGAAGCCACTCAAGTACTACGACAACAATGTCGGCGGTCTCATCCGATTCTGCAGCACCTTGTCCGATTTTGGCATCAAGTACCTCGTCTTCTCATCCTCAGCCACCGTCTACGGCTCTCTCGCTGATGCTGGAGGCCGTCTGGTAGAAGAGTCCTGTACTCATTCTACTACGGAATGGCACGATGCCAGCGGCCAGGCACGCACAACGCTTTCCGGGTGCACGGGACTGACTAACCCGTACGGGCGAACTAAATGGATCTGCGAGGCTATTCTAGCTGATTTGGCCGTGGCAGATCCAGAGTGGACTGTTATTGCGCTGAGGTATTTTAACCCCATCGGCTGTGATGACTCGGGCCGCTTGGGAGAAGACCCACGTGTTGCACCCACCAATCTCATGCCCGTGCTTCTCAAGGTGATGCTCGGTGAGATGGAGCAACTCCGAGTCTTTGGTACAGACTGGGATACTCGGGACGGAACTGCCATCCGCGACTTCATCCATGTCTCTGATCTTGCCAGGGGTCACTTGGCTGCCCTGACTGTCAAGGAAGGCCAGGGCTTCAACACCTTCAATATTGGTACAGGCACTGGTCAGACTGTCTACGAGGTCGTTGACGCCATCAAGGCTGCTTCAGGGAGAGATATTCCCATGGCCAAGGTCGGTCGTCGAGAAGGTGACGTGGGGGTCTGTGTCGCTGATCCTAGAAGGGCAATGACTGAGCTGGGATGGAAGCCTCAGAAGACGCTACTTGACAGCTGCAGAGATTTGTGTCGCTACTTGGAGGCGCACGGCACAAATATCAGTGCGTAAGAAATTGGTGTATCCATACAGGTGGGAAAAAACTGGGTAATTGCTTTTGCTGGTGCTTTTGGGACTTGGGTCAGATCTTGGTACATTTTTGTTTTTTCTGCATGTTTCAGTTCGCATAAACCTTGTTAAGATTCGATAAAAGATAATATCAGTAATTAATGACAATTGAGTAATCAGAATTGAGTTCAATCGCCGTTAAGATCCGGGGGTTTGTTCCTGGCTAATGTCACTGAATAATGTCACTGAAGTTCCCCCTGCGTAAGTAGTCGTAAACTCTAGGAGATGAGACCCGTTTCCAGAATGAATTTTTTCTTTCCCGTGCTGTAACCACATTCCGTGTTTACGCGGCCCCTCTAGCAGAAAGTGTGTTGAGGCTTGCCGAGACACTTGGCATAGTGCTTGGTAAAAAAGTACCGAGATCGTACACCATGGTTGGCCCACTCACGATGTACCTCGTTTAACAAATCCCTCAGTTAGTGGCGCTTTAGCTTGACCAACGGGAGCGTCGGAGATTTCAGGGGGGGTTAGTACGAAGAACCTTAACTCGATGACGCCTTCGTTTTGGTAATGAATGCGATGGTGGTCAGCAATTAGACTTTTCACTGAAAAAGCAAAATCCCATTGTTGCAATGGCAGCCACACAGCTGTAATAATGGCATAATGACAGGGAGAGAAGGCGCAATGGCGTCTGTCAAATTCAGGGGAAATGTTATGCCACAAAAGACCCCTTTAATTATCTACAAAATGCTAACAATAACGACCAAAGACAAAGTCCACAGCCAAGATGCGATTCCCATCTTCACTCCAGATGACGTAGGTTCAGTTTTCCCATCCTCGATTGAACAAACCGATCCAGAGCTATTTTCTCGGTCCGTCTCGGGCTCAACACCGGACGCGTTAAAGGCCATTTGGATCCACCCAATCTCCAACGTGGCGTTAGTGTTATAATCCATTCGGCCGGAAAAGCTCCCACCGTTGCTCCACATGTTGATGTAGACCGTCGACGGCGTGACGGGGACGTGCATCTCAGAAGTCTTCATCAGTTTCCCATCGACGTACCATGCAGTCAAACCCTGCTCGCGCAGCCAGTCAAGACGATACACGGTCCAGTCTCGGTATGATCCAGATCTTGTTTCGTTGTGTGTTGACCCAGGGATTGTGGTCCACGTGGTTTTGTTCTCGGTAGGCTGATTGGAGAATTGCACCCTGTCATCTTCTTCCTTGGTAAGGACTTCAATGTCGGTCTCTTGAGTGTCGTTGTAGTAAGTGAAGAATCCAGCTACCGCTCCGGGACTCCCGGAAATGCGTGCATATACCCGAAGGGAGAGTGAATCCACAAGAGACTCGCTGAAGTAGATCTCTCCAGCTTGTTGAGTCTCGTTTCTCAGGCGGTCCGTGTACAACACCAGCTGAGTATCATCTCCAGGCTTATCTATTGCCAAGGGTCAGCCAAGTCAGTCAAAACAATAGTTTAGTGGCCAAGACAGTGCTGTGAGAAAAAAGAAAATACATACCCAGAAAGACGTGATCTGCCACGTAGTGACGTGCCAGTGCCTTCTCATTCGGCTGGCCTTGGTACTTTACAGTCACCTTCCAATCATCTCTCCACGAGGAGTTGCTGATCAGTCTGCTGGCCGCTAAGGCATCAGGCTGCTCCCTGTTTTCGGCTGCTGGATCTCCCGTGAGAATGTCATCGGTGGCAGAGGCACTGCGAAAATCATAGAAGCGGTAAAAGTCGAACGTTGCATTATGAGGACCATCAATAGAGAATGAAGAACAGCCATCCTCAGCTTCAACTGTTACAGCGCCGAGCGCAGCGAGCCAAATGAGGATCGCAAGATGAGCCATTACAACAATTGGAGCCAAGAATAGTAATGAATTAGTGATGTAGATGGCAAAAGAGCAAGTCTGCCACTTTTTATTCTATAGTGGTGGTTTCACATTTCCCTTGCCATTCAGCTGCCAAGTGTCTGGCATTTAATTCTAGATGCAGCGCCCAGGAACAGAAAGCAATATCTGTCAGGTCGAGACCAAGCCTTGGGGCCTCCCTGGCGAACCAGAGCTTATGGGGACTTCCGATACGTTGACAAAGCCTCTGCTGAAAACTACAAGCGCCACAACGGTGAAGGCAATGGGCTCCGTCGGTCCGGTAGCTAAGGCGTCGTATTACTTTTTAATGTGGAAAGACATCTTAGATTGCAACCTCGTAAGAATCCAGTACTCACACGGTTTCTAAACAAGACACGATCGAAGATCCGATATTCCAAATCTGGACTGTACCTTGATAATTCCACTCATCTGGGAATAAGTGGAAACACTAAGATCTCGAGGTGGTTTCGGCTTTTGGTCTAGCCGTGGGTCAAAGCGTACTAGTGCAAGGATCAAGGATTGAATGTCTCCGTGATTGAACGGACAGGAGGTAGAGGAGTTAATCCGTGGTGTGGCTGGTGACATCTCCGCTATATCCGTGTTTCCGCGATTGCTCGTCCTGATGGCTGTGGTCTGGCTCTAGGGTAATGTCGACAACTGATGCGATTTGAAGTTCACAAATGCTATCACTTATAATTGAACTGCAACTTCATACACAGGTTACTGACTATCTTTATTTATTTATTTGCTGCCAGTTGACTTGTGAGTTTGTATCATTTTGGAATAGATTTCGGTGCTCTTAGCCAGACTTTTCACTCGCCATCAGTCAATCAGAAAAATATACATGCAACCAACTTTTTACACAACAGTTAACTACCAGCAACATGTAAGTTATCTGTTACTCTCCAAAGAGCTTGACACTTTAACCCTTGGTATTCATTGAGCTCAAGCAAGATTGAACTTTCTTCGAGCAGGTATTGAGATTACGATTGTCGCGTTGTATCGCGTCGCGTCTCAACGCGTCTCGCCAATGACGACGAAAACACGAATACGAGGCTCCAGACACCGGTCGTTAACCAAACCAATGATATCACTATCTTAGCCGCTGGCCCCCAACCAGCCCCCAAACTTATTAACGCTCCATGTACTCCTTGTCTCTGCATGTACCGCCCTGCAAGAGCCCACAGAATTATCGTTATTCACGCATCGGACTTGACAGACACCAAGTCACACAGCCTCAGTGAAAACAAGCATCAAGACCTGCAAGGGCATCTCGGAAGGATGAGAAGGATCATGTATTGCCGAGTAATAAGCACTAATCTTGTCCTCCAATCGGGCTTATCCGCGCTGATGTACTGGGATTAAAATATCTTGCTGATGGCATCAAATGAGACTCACCAACTCAGCCTCTTTTGTCAGGATACTACTTCGCTTATCACTTTTGCGCCTCTCTTGAATAATCCTTTAATTCTACTGTTAATGCGCAATTGAAGTTATCCTCGTGCCTCCCTCTCAATCCAAAAATCACAAACAGCGACAATGTCAACGGCTGCAAACAGTAACCGCTCGTCTAGAGCTTTGCTTCACGTCTTAGGCGTCTCATCATTCAGCTTCAGCTTCTACCTTCTCACAACTTGGGACTCTAATTACTCACGTTCATTTGGGTGGTACTTCCAGCTCTTGACCGTTGTCGGCCTCGCCTTGTCACTAGTCACATTCTCTCTTGGTCTTATCGCAGATTTGACACTCAGCAATGTCTTCTCCGAGGCCAAAGACACAATCTCAGTCCTTGCGACCCCTCTTGAGGTCCTGATAGCCGTTTTGTATTGGTCTATCAGAATGCATGACCCAGCATTACTCATGCCTGAAGATCTTGTTATTGATCCTCTTCCCGATCTTGGCTTCCACCTTGTCCCGGCTATCTTGTTGGTTCTGGACCTACTGCTATGGAGTCCACGAGCGACAATCGCCACACGAAGTATGATGTCTCTCAGTACCGTTTTGGCTGTTGTTTACTGGTGTTGGATTGAGCTGTGCTTCTACAAGAATGGCTGGTATGTCCATGGCAGCCCCATTCAAGTCTTTTGCTAACTGAACAGGTACCCTTATCCGATGATGGACCAATTCTCAGCTACACAGCGTGTCGTTATCTTTGTAGCATCAGCTGGTCTCTTGACTGCATCGTCTTCCGGGCTTCAATGGGTGCATGGAAAGATTCATGACCCCACAGGGAAGAAACTTAGGGTCGAATGAGACGTATTGCAGAATTTGAGAGGGTGTGGACTGTGACCCCGAGGGACTTCCTTATCGTTTATTGGGGGCTTTCCACGTGTACGACAAGCGGGATAGATTGATTCTTTTTAGCTTAGCACAAGATATTCATTCGTGATAGCACAATGGCCCGGCCTAAACTCCTTAGACGAGACGCCAATTTTACAAATGACAGTAGAATCTACCTTTGTTATCAATAATTGCCTAGTAAAGACACCAATTGGAGAGCTTTCTAATTCTTTATCCTCACCCACGTGCGTTTGACAAACCCCACCAGCCTTACCAGCACATCAACAATCAACGAGCTCTCGTGCTGAAAAGTCAAACACGGCTGTCCCCGACAAGATCGTTGTCCTCTAATCCTTGCATTCCAACTCTAGACGGAGCATAAAATCCCAAAATAGCAGGTATCGGTGATAACAGCCCTAACCGAAATCCAAAACAGCATGGATGCTGCATGGTATGACATGAGCACTTAATTAGCGCAGCCCCCAATCGAGTCCAGATTTATGCTGCGGCCTAACAGCCTCGGAGTTATGGTCCGAAGTTCCCTTTTCGGCCCAGACATGCATTTTCACATGTTTTTATTATTAGGGAGTTGAGGGTAGGATTTGAAAAATACGGCTGATTCGGGAGGATGACAAGATTTACGACATGCGAATATCACGTAAGGGTGGAGTGTTAAATCCTTCAATGGTGATCTAATCGCCGAAGGATCCGTAGTGATCGACGTATCAGCTTAGCTAACCACTACTCTACAGCCAATTGAATTTGCATCAACCTGTCATATCAGGTCGACTCACGATAGGCTTCAAATTAACTTCACTGCGCCGGGGTACGAATGGCTGTGAATTGAAGGCGCAGGAAATAACTTTTGGGACCCGAGGGGCAGAGCAAGACACCTGAGACATGCATTGAGAGAATTACTGATCTAGCTGCAGTTCAAAGCGCCTAGAAACGCGATGGAGTGGCACAGAGAGGTCTTGATAGCGATGACAGGGCCTTCGTTGACTAGGATAGCAGTGAGGGTCCCTTGCAAATCATGGGTCCTTCAGCATGGGAGGGAAAAAATAGAACCACAGCCCAGTGATCGATGACTGCAAATCAATGATGATGATATCGCAGAATCTGAAGGCCAGGATGAGTCAATTGTTCTTGTATATATACGATGCGGTGTATAATGCTCATGCATGATATGTTTCTGTATCTCCACTCAAGTTGCATTGATCATACCCCAATACAGCTGCCGCCATGTCTATCACTATTGTCTCTGCAGTTGCATTATTGTTTGTGGCGATTGTTCTCAAGGCGCTATCGAATTTCTATCGCGGTCCACTCTCAGCCCTACCCGGACCGTGGTACACGCATTTTACAGGCATTCCGCTGCTCTACACCCGAGCAACTGGAACGAGTCGCCAACATCTTCGCCGCATCCACAAAGTCTATGGTCCAGTAGTAAGGGTCGGACCTAGTGAGGTCTCAATCAACAGCCTCGATGGCTACTACAAAGTCCACGGTGTGGGAAGCCGCTGTATCAAAGCGCCTGTCTTTGACAGTATACGATTCAGTCACTCGCCCATGTTATTTACCATGCGCGACCCAAAGCTTCATGCGCAACGGAAACGGGTTCTTGGTCGTGGCTTTTCTGCTATGAAGGAAGAGCAAGAGATCACGATTCGACGCTTGGCTGAGCTTGCAGTGTCCAAGATCAAGAAGGAGGCTCAGGATGGCAGGGCTGATGTGTACAAGTGGTGGCGCTGCTTGGCAGTCGACGTTATCAGCGAGATGGCAGTCGGAAAGCCTTTTGAGCTGCTCAAGTCGGGTGGACAGGACTTGCCTGTATTCAAGGCCTTGGGTAACGCTGGTCCAAGTGTCATTCTGCAGGTTATGCTACCCAGCTCACTTCTGGCCCTTACCAAATGGTCTCCAATCACATGGCTTCGCGATGTTGGTCAAGTCACTGAGATCATCTTCAATCGAGTATCGACTGCACTCAATGAAGTACTTTCACCCTCATGTGGACCAAGTGTGGTTCGACACATGTTGAGTGAAGCAGAGCTAAGTAAGAGACCTGTTCTGAGCGACGACGAGTTGGGGTCTGAGGTGGCCATGATGCTTGTAGCCGGATCTGACAGCACAGCTGCTACGTTGACATATGCCACATGGGAGATCATCAGGGATCCAGATCTGAGACGCAAGATCGAGGATGAAGTAGCTGGTCTGCCAGAAGATTTCACTTCCAAAGATCTGGAGGTACTGCCGCTCTTAAGCAGTGCTTTAGAAGAAGCCTTGAGAATGTACAACCCTGCTGCTGCACTGGTCGAAAGGCTTGTGCCTCCTGGTGGTCTTTCGGTTCATGGCTGGAATATTCCAGGTGGCACAATGGTTTATACGACGGGCTGGCTCGTTTCGCGGCTCGAAGAAATCTTCCCTAATCCAGACATGTAAGTCAACCTCTTACAAAGACTTGTATCTCATCGCTGACTTATTCCAGGTTTGATGCCACCAGATTCATCAAGCCATCACATGAACAAAGTAGAGCACATGTACCATTCAGCATTGGCGCAAGGAGCTGCATCGGCATGCACCTCGCTCGCATGGAGATTCTTGTCACACTTGCTACCTTCTTTCGCGAGTGTAGGGGTTTGAGGATACACGACGACACGACGGACGATATGATGGCGCAGGTTGGGGAGTTTTTCATTGTACCCAAAGGAGGGAAATGCGATATCGTCATGTAAATTAAGTATCTGAGGAAGTCAATCTTATCTACAAAACATGCGCTGTCTTATCAGTGGCGATTCCGCAACAGCGGTTTAAACTCCAACCTTGACAAACACACTCGAATCAAGAGCGTGAGCTGCTCGAACACGTCACTGTTGTAATCTGGATCGAGTTTAAAATGATTCAAGTCATGCTGACGGGAAGAGCAATGGATTTGTATGAGTTTATCTTAGGGCACACATCGTTATAAAGCCAATTGCATTTTATTAAGCAGAAAATCCTATTCCCCTTTCTCTTCCAACTTTCCCAGACTTCAACTTCGCAATGGCACCACAATTGATCGTGCCGCATTTCCCAGACAGACACTCCGCATCTCACCCTTCTAAGATGATCATCCCCAACGAACAAGACGCCCCCCAACTTGCCCGACGAGGGTGGTTCGGCGACAACATCACACCCGGCTACATGACTCCCCAGGGTGGCGGTGCCTTCACTTTCGGAGGTTTTACTTCGATGCAGATGTTTCTCATGGGCGGCTTTCTGGTTATCATTCTCATCATTGGTGTTGCTGCCTGCGCCGGCGGCGGCGGCAGCAAAAAGACATCAACTGATGAAGAGGCCGGCGATGATGACAAGGAGGAGGAGGAGGAGGAGGAGGAGGAGGAGAAGGACGACTAGGTCAAGGTAGCCCTCCCCCGCACTGTCCGTGGACATCGCATTCACAAGGGTGTCACCGTTAACTTCTAAGAAGGCGGAATAGACTGTTTGTCGAGTAAGGCCCACCGACACCTTTTGAGAGGCATCAGGCTAACTGCGTCTATAGGATGTCGTTCTGGTCGGTGCTAAACCTGGTGGTTCACGTAGTTGGGTATCATATAATGAAAGGAGTTACGCTGCTATAAACAATGGGGGTTCGTGGCAGGAGATCCCGTGTGGAGCATTCTTCAGGCAGGGGCAGGGTTGACCCAAAGCTTTGGTATCAGGGATGGACTCTGTTTATTGACTTTCCTTCCGGCGGATCTGGTGTTTAAGGAGTTTTGTGGTAGATAACAATACGAAAGGAGCAATGTGGCCTCTTTAGCCCCCTTCATCCATGAACCAATATGCACCTGTTGTTTTCTAAATCCGGCGTCAATGGAAAGCCCCAATTTACTTGTCGTTATCCATGAGCGTATACTCCGACAATCATCCTGACTCCGCCCCAGTGCCAGCATGGCTGTAGATGGCTTCCAGAAGATTCCAAGTGACTGCTGTCCGAGTGAAAGAGTTTGTGTCAGGACACGTCACATCAGCCCTTGCTTTGTGTAAAAGTTAAAAGCGAACTCGGATGCCTCATTTCGTTCGAAATATGTTTGAGTTTGTACAAAAAGACATATACCGATAATGCCTAATTATCCCCCATCAACTGTGCTCCCAGTTTCCCCTCCCAGACAACCGACTAACAGGAGAGATAGGCGTGTCAGGATGAGTTGTGATTTTGGCGCCATTGTTCGTGTCGATGACGAGGCTCTGAGAACTAACTTTCCCACTAAATTCTCTCTGGGTCGTCAACTGTTTAATATCGCTGTAATCCAATTTCGCATCGTAACTATTGAAGTCTCCAACTGGAGGGTCGAAGCTGCCATTGAAGGTGCACTGCACCCCATCGACAACAAAAGTGGCTGAGATCTTGTGTCCTCCGTCGAAGCTGCTGACTGTACCCGAGGTGGTAGGCATCTGCGACTGTCAGTGGATTGATCTTAAAGCTTGTTTAATCAGCTGGCTGACCTTAATCGGGTTTGTTTGTTTGGCTGGGAAGATGGACAAGGTTGGAGTTGGGAGGGGTATCAGCCAAAGTGTGAGACAAGTGAATCCCGGGGAAAGGCGTAAAGTTATAGAACCCCGAATCCAGCTTTGCCACAGATTATGATCTCATTGTTTTTCGCGTGGGCTGGTGGGATTGGACATTTTGAGAAAGCCACTTGGTCGAGACTACGCCACACAATCCATTTTCGGAATTGACTTCCAGGCTTGCTCACCTGATCAAGAGCCTGCTTACTCTCGCCTTTGGGATTTCTGCCTGAATGAACACCCGACAGAGTTTCGCAGTGTCTCAAAAATGGGTGGCTTATACAGGCGGGGCCTGGAACGTCGGGCGCGGGCAGTTTACCACCCATCCCCAGACCGTCCAGACGCATATCACTAAATACGGGAAGAGTCTGTAGCTTGTACAACGAGAAATGACATATAATTTCAGTGTTAAATCAATATAACTCCAACGTGTTCTTGACAGTCTGTCCTTTCAATTCTCTGTCCTCGCCAACCCATTCAAATGACACGAGAGTACCTCTGGCCACCAGGACGCCTGCTTGTCGTACTTCCGTTCCACCAAGACAAGACGCTGTTGTACCATGGCTTTGCAGTATTCGTGAACTGGTTAAAAAGGTCATCCCAAGGCACATAATAGACAACAAGAAACGCAACAAGGCCGTACCCCACGGCGACACAAGCCGCCGATGTGCTCAAGGAAGCTGTAGCACTCCCTTTAGTAAGGGAAATATATACGCTCTTCCAAGAAAGGGTCAGGCAGTACCCTTTGGCTGCAGTTAAGACACTGGAAACGGCTTTGGCAGCTGCAGCCACCAGGCCCACAGCACCAGCGACGATTCCTCTCCAGCTTTTCCACCACCCACCACTTGTGTTAGTCTCTTGTGTCCCGCTTGGGCTATCCGCTTTATGCTCCCTGTTCTCATTGTTAGAAGCGTCGCTTTCATTCCCGAGTGGAATGGAAGACTTCTCCCGTTCGAGGGTAATATTGACATTGCAGTTAAATTCGCGGCTTGAATTGTATCCACGTCGAGGGGCACAATCAGTAAGATGCTTGTCGTTGAACCTAGAGGCGCGTCCGATCTTTAGGCTTTTCTGGGAACGGTCTTGGCGCACACAGGAGAGGATTCTCATATTTTGAATGCGAGGCGCGCGCACTTGTGGAGAGATCTTGGAAATGCCTTCACATGCAATGATTGTGAGGTGGTTTATATCCTCGCTGCGAGATACCTCCATGACGGTATCTTGTAGGGTTTTCTTTGTAGAGGCCCGAACGAATGGTCTCTCTGAGAACAGTCAGTTGCAAATCTAAAACAAGGCAGCTAGATGCATACTCTTCCGCGATTGCCAACGACTTTTCTTCCACTTCTTTTCCACTTCTTCAGCCCTTGATTCTTCGCAAACGACAACGATTATAGCCCCGCCCTTGTCATTTTTTCGGTGGTCTCTCTTGATGGCATCCTTAATGAGACGCATCTGTTCTTTCTGATCAAGACGCATCTGTTCCTCGTGGGAGATCCTATGGCTGGATGTGCCATGGTGTGTCTCCGGTGCACGAGGAGGGGAACCCATTTTGAGGGCTTAGTATGGCTTTGGTATCGAAACGGCCTTCGAGTATCTAGAGCAATGGGTGAAAAAAAAAAGCAGAAGAAACATCCGGAGAGCGAGAGCCTTAAATAATACATGTTGAGCGAAAAGCCGACGAGCGTCATTACTGGCCCACGTTTGTACCAGACTCGGTGAGAGGCTGGCCCAATTATGGGATGAGAGAATGATATCTGCTACCGACACGATAATGCATGCCGACCGAATAGTCGCATAGAGGCTTAGTTGCCAGCTTACTCTGTTGTACAAGTCTGAGTGGCTTGAGGAGCCGAGTGCCCATTTGACGTTCTTCGCGATTTTCAACCCGGTGACATCCGCAGTTTGCATAAAGTGCAAAACATCTCACCCTGCCGAGTTATCAGCTGACGGGATAACTTCTAAGACTCGGCTGTGGAAATGAATTGAGATTGTGAGATTGAGGCTCTGTTCCAGGCAGTTGCTAAGCATGGGTCTTGTTATTGCACACGATCTAAATATAGACATCTCTCTAAATAGAATGTTCTATACTTTTTAGCGAGATGCCATCCATGGGAGGAATGGAAGAAGTCAAGGTTCCCTCGTGGGACGCGTTAAAAATCTACTTGCCGATAAACCCCAGGCTCAATTCTAACCAATCAGATCATGGCATCTCGCCAACACCGAGAAGGTCCCCGGTTCGATCCCGGGCGGAACCACATTTTTGCATTTCTGTGCAACATCACAGACATCACAGCATTCAATTACCTTTTTTGTTTGAAAGGACACTGATGATTCTGACAATGGTACCGGTGGTAGAGGGTGGATCTCGTGTTCCCAAGACCGCGATGGTAGTATGGCAAGATGCCTAATGGAGGCCACTCGAGTTATCCACTGTTATCTAGTCTAATGGAAAACTGGGTTCTACCAATCAAGTCACCAAGTTATAGGTCATGTCAGATTGAAAGGTAAAAATATACGTGTATAAATATTTCTATGTGGTATAAAAGTCTATTTAGAATAGTCCAATGCCTCTATAAAGAGAGCATTTAGAGAAGGGCAAAAGCACCGACAACGGCCATGATACCGGCAGGGATGACCTGGGCGGCACCAGCAGTGACGGGAGTGGCAGTGGCAGGAGGAGCACCAGCACCAGTACCGGAGGGGACAACAGGGGCAGGAGGCTGAGCACCGGAAGGCTTGGGGGAGGTACCGGTAGGGCCAGCAGGAGGAGCAGAAGGACCGTGGCAGGCAGTGGGCTTGACGAGAGAACCGTTGCTGTCGAAGGGAGCGTATCCGAGGCACTCGGAGTACTCAGCAGCGCAGGTAGCCTTGTTGGAGCCGGAAGCAGAGCGGCAAGAGTCGTACTTGTCAGTGCACATCTCAGCACAGTCCTTGGCCTGAGCGGGGGAGGAAGGAGTAGTGGGAGGAGCGTAACCGGTGGGGGGAACGCAAGAGGTGGTGGTGTGGTGAATACCAGTGACAGTGACGGTACCGGGCTTGGTGACGGGGATGGTCTGGTTGCCGTAGGTAAGAGTGGTCTTCTCAGGGCAGTAGGTGGTCAGCTTGGTGACGACCTCAGTGGTGTAGACGGGCTCGACGGGCTTGGTGGGCTTGGCACCCTCGTGGCAAGCAGTAGGCTTGACGAACTTGCCGCTCTCCCAAGGGTTGAAGCCAAGGCACTGAGCGTACTTGGCAGCGCACTCGGCCATGTTGGCACCGGGAGCAACGCGGCACTCATCGAACTTGTCGGAGCACATCTCAGCGCAGTCGCCGGTGTGGGTAGGCTTGGGAGGAGCATAACCAGTAGCGGTGGCGACGGGCTTGGTGATGGTGCAAGAGCAGTCCTCAATGGTGAGGGTGGTGGCCTTGGTGACAGTGTAGGTCTTGTCACCGTAGGTCAGGGTGGTGGCCGCAGGGCAGTAGGTGGTCAGGTGAGTGACGACCTCGGTGGTGTAGTGGATGGTCTCGTTGGAAGGAGGAGCATAGTGAGGAGAGGCGTTGGCGGCACCGAGGAGGGCGCTAGCGAGAGCGGCAGTCTTGACGAAACCCATTGTGACGGTTGGTTGATGCTTGAAAGATTAAAGCGTAAAAAGCGAGTGTATTAAGCGAAGGACGCGAGAAGTTGGATCAAGTAACGAATGTGATTATCGAGTCTGGGATGAAGAGGAAAGAAAACTGACAAGAGGCGGATGGTAACGAGAGTTTATAACTTGATTGAATTTGCTTTGTTCTATTGTTGTCAAGCGATCACATACGATCGATGCCCCTGCATGCGGGGATATGATGAGCGCAAGGACCCAAAAAAGCTCGTGTTTATTTTTGGTCCTCACTTGTTGTCATCCTATACGAAGAGGTAATTTGCCAGTGGACCAAGCGAATCGAGGTCCGGAACTCGGCTCTCAGGGCCCTGACTAAAAAGAAATGTTGTAGCCAATTGGAGCCTCACAAAATATACGAGAGGTGCATTACGGACTGTCGCCCTGCTTTCTGGCTTCACCGTGCCCCTGGCGCTAGTGTTGGTACCTGCGTTAGGCTGATGACTAGTGACATGTAGGGAGACGAAAAATGGGTGATATGATGTCTTTGATTCGAGCGGAAAGGCGTCGTAAGCTTTTTGTCTGACATGAACTAACCGACTCTGTCCCATTCAAACGTTGTGTGTCTGCCAATTAAGATTAAACAAGCATAACAAAAAAACAGACGAAAAACGATCGAAAGGAACAGTCCCAAAAGCCTGGATCAACAGACGCATTGACCCTTCCCAACCTCTTCAACCGCCACGGCCCATCCGTATCAAAGCTTCATGTCGTCTCGTGTTTTGACCTCGCCCATATCTGAGCCCTGGAAAATGTGATTGCAGCGACCGAATGACCTGTCATGCATAGCTGAGACAGCTCTAGAAGCTTTACCGCTACACGACAAGAGCATGAATTGACATTGTTAGCAAGTTGGCTAAACTGTTTTGAGCTATTCTGGGCGCCCGCAGGCTTTCGGCGTTTGCCGGGCCCTGACCGTTCTTGAGGCACTGACGCTTGGGAGGGAACTTGACGTCAGGTGGAGTTTTGGTGGAGTGGTCTAAATCGGGTCAGCTCCATGAGTCTTTAGGGTAAGTTTGTGAGTTTGAGCGATTTTTATCATCAACTTCAGAATAATAGAGGTATCAATATGTTGAAGAGACATAGAGTTTTGTGATGTTTAGTACTGTGAATAATTGAAGCTGTATCTGTCCTTGTTGAGCAGAAAATGTAAAGCCAAATATCGAGTCAGTTGCGTTCCTGTGTGTCGAGTTCGTCATTCCCTTTGTCATGCAGTTTGGCCAGAACATTGCTATTGTCGGTGGCAATTCGCCAAAGAATGCTTGCTGTGTAAATTATTTCGAGTTTGCCTCTCTAGCAGCTTGTGCTGCGAACAATCCCTTCAACTCTCCCGTACAATCCTCTTGGTCCATAAAAACTTCAATCATCTTAACCCCATCATTCTTGTTGATCGCTTCCGAGTCAAGCGCAGTTCTCAATTCGCCCCACGTCTTTACCGCAAAGTACCGGCTTTTCAATTCCTCATCGCTATATCCAAATAATCCCAGCGTATGCTTAAAGTTCCACGGCGCAATGTCGTTATAGTCCGCCTTTCTCCCGTGAATCGCTCGTTCAATTGTGTACCCGTTATTGTTAATTACAAAAATCACAATGTTGAGTTTTTCTTTGACCATGACGCTGATTTCTTGCGCCGTCATCTGCAGACTTCCGTCACCGATGAAAAGAATTGTACGCTCGGTATCTTTGTTATGCGCGTTCTTGTCGCGTTGCGCTAGAGCTGCTCCTAGAGTGGCGGGAAGCATGTACCCAATGGATAACCACGTGACAGCTGTGAAAAAGCGACTTCCTTCTGGGAGTTTGAACACTTTTCCACCTTCTGCAGCAGTGCCAGTTTCAGTCAAAATGGTATCACCTTGACGGAACATGGGGTTGACGTAGGGGTAGAACAAATCCTGAGTGAGAGCTCCAGATGGCTCAGGCTCAGGATGAGACTTGGTAGTCTTTGCCGGGCCGTCGATCTTGGTAAGTCGCGACGGATCGAGTTTGCTGAGAAGCTTTTGAATGAATGGTCGAGGGGCTTGATCTCGAATAACTCCCTTCGCGATCTTGATCTGTTCTGGGGAAAACGAGATGGTGACATCCTCGTTGGGAATCGCCGTGAAGATACCGGTATTGATGTTACTCAGATGCGGTCCAAAGAAGAGGATCAAGTCAGATGACTTGAAGTATTCTGCTGCACTCTTATCTCCGCAATTTGCGAGGTAGACACCGTGGATATTGGGCAACTCCTCGCTGATCAGACCTTTGCCGAAAGCTGTAGTCCACGTCGGCCAGCCGGTAATGTTGATGATCTCATTGACCTCAGCGAGGACGCCCATATTGCGACTCTCGCCATCAACGAGGATTAGCGGCTTCTGTGCTGAGTATACCCGCTCCAGGATCTTATCAACACTTGCCGTATCAACCTCCAAAGCCCCCAAAGACGGGCTGAGAACACTCTTGACATCGAAGTTGGCAGTCGGAACAGACAATTGAACCATGTCATCAGGAATTTGAAGATACACTGGTCTCTGGTGGATCATCGCCTGCTCAATGATCCAATCAATCCTCTCCGCAGCCCCCAACCCATCAACCAAACAAACTTGCGCAGCAGTAACATGCGCATGCATAGCCGCAAACCTCTTATACTCGCCATCCAAAAAGGTATGGTGAACATTCAACCTCGCAGCCTGCGTAGAACGCGGTGGTGCGCCGACGATGTGGAGGACCGGTGCTCGTTCAGCGTATGCGCCTGCGATAGCATTGATAGCCGACAATTCACCGACGCCAAAGGTGGTAACTACCACACCCAGAGTATGCATGCGAGAGTAGCCATCTGCTGCGTAGGCGGCGTTAAGTTCATTGCAGTTTCCAACCCAGTGTAGACCAGCTGGTTTCACGTAATCGAGAAGCTTGAGGTTGTAGTCTCCCGGTACGCCGAAAACGGAGCCAATGCCGAGCTGTTTGAGGCGGGTGAAGAGGTAAGCCCCGAGAGGAATCGTGTCTTGCTTGTTTTGTGCCATGGTAGTGTCTAAATGTTTGAGCTGAGATGCCGTAACTGGAAATTTTATAATATTGTATTTTATATGTGTATAAAGTCAAGTTGGTTTATGTCTTGAATAACTGATCTGCTTCCAGCATCCCCGCGTTCACCATGACTTAATGGTCCTCGTTATGCCGCGATCGGTTGCCAAATCGGGAATAGTGGTTCAATCTCCATGTCTAGCCGCTCAATCATTGACATTTGCCGAGGCAATTGAGAATAATATGGAGAATCAAGCTATGCTGTAATTGGCTTAGAGATAGTGACGCTACGGTTCGGAACATCATCTTGTGACATTGAAATGTGGATGGATTGGTTACAGAATGCATATCTGGAAAGGATAGTGGCTGGTAGACACAGCCATACGTGGAAGCTTGGGAATATAAGGAAGAATCTAGCGTCATGGAGGGTTTATTCCAGATAGCCAGTTGCCGAAATGCAAGCGACAGTATCTCTTGTTAGTCGTAGAATCGCACGTCATCTTATCAAAAGAATCGGGACAGGATTGTATTGCATCGATGAACCATCGGTTTTGTGTTAAACCATCAAGTTGCAGTCTATTCTGTAGCCGTTGGCTATATCTCATTCCACTGGAGTAAAGTAAGAGTGTTTACTTGGTCCAGCAAACTCCAGAGCCAGGACCAGGCTGGCACTGCATTCGACCACCACCACAAGCCCAGCAGCCATAGTTACCAGAACATTCACACTTGCCGGGAGCACAGTTGGAGCCCGGTCTACGGCATTCGGGGAAGCAGTTGCAACGCTTCTCAAGGCCACGGTCGGCGAGAAGTCCCTGCGAAAAAGGGTTAATAACAGTAAGACTGTGCTTGCCATGGAGTGTTCGTACCTTGTCGATACCGGTGTAGGTGTACTCACCGTCCTTGACAACAGCGTAGTCAGGCTCAGGAATGGCCAGGACTTGGGCGGAGAGGAGAGCGGAGAAAAAGAGTGCGAGCTTCATGATTGGAGTCTTGGTGGTGAATGGAATCAGTAGTTGATGTGGAATATTTCTTTGTTCAGGACGGGGGTTGAGGTTTTTATATCTATTCGAACTACCTATTTGCTACTTGAATCCTCAACATGCGTACCGTAGCCAATCGCCATTGGTATTTCGGAAGGATTATACTGAACCCGCTGAAGGATGAGTTTTATGTGGTCTGATATGTTGATCTGGGGCACAGATTAGGCGAGAAAACATATATGGGAGACTGGTATGGCAAAGATCTTCAATAACCAATCAGTAAGCCGACTACAGCTTCGCTTCTTTATGCATCCTCAATCCTGTAGGCTTCGCTGTCAGGAGGATCTACAAGGATCTAACTTGAATTGCTGGGTTCAGTTAGAGTGATTTTACCAAAGTCCCATTTACGGTCAAGAGGATTCTGGATTGCCTCAATCTTGGCGAATTGATCCTTCGAATAATCCTTGGCAAGGCAAAAGACCCACTAACTACGAGTCATCCATTAGGAGGATTTGTCTGAGATCCTAGTCATGCATAGCCACCGCTCAGCCTATGGAGAAAGAACAAGTTCAATCGTGTAGTGTAGAAGTGATATGTATTGACTGGTTATGAACTGACTTTGCCTTGACGGTGAAGCCGGCGGATAGAAGAATTGGACCTATCCGACACCCATACATTGATTCACCATATGAGACCCAAAATACTCTAAAGCTCAGACCTGGATGCCGCAACACCAAGCTCGATGGGATGAACCCGAGTGCCCTGAGGCAGATACGTCTCAGACCCAAAGGCAAGAAGGTCCGCGCCACCATCAGAAGCAGTATAAAAACGGTTGAACTCCCCTTCCAAGTCCGTGCATTCGAAGTCCCAGGTTACTTCGGAGGTAATGCAAGACACAGCTGGTGCTGAACACGCAAGCTTCCCATCCGACTTCTGCTCACAAGTGAGATGTTCAAAAATAGGCATCTCTAGGAGCTGTTCATTGCATTTAACAATACGATTGTGATAGTCGGGGTCTTCAAGATGAAGAAAAACACAAATGTAGGAACCTTCAGACTCTTTGAGAAAGCCTGTTTCAGGCTCAATGGTGAGATGTAGAACTGGTTCGGTAGGCTTCCAGCCAATCATTGCCCAACCAATATCCCAACTTGATAGACGTTGTCCGTTAAACCCACTCAACGATGAGCCGATACCGACGAGATCGAATGTTGGCAGAGGCTGCCAAGGGCCTTGGCCAGTAGTTGTAGTAGCCTCGGCTGTCGTAGTTGTTGTTTGTTCGGCAGTAGACACTTCAGCTGTTGTAGTATCCATAGAAGTAGTTGTTTCCAGTGTTGTAGGCGTCAGGGTAGCTGCAGTAGTGGGTGTCGGGGCCACAGCATCAACTTCACTGGTGGCTGTTTCGGCTGTTCCAGTGGAAGGCTCAGTCGTGGTAGTGTCCGAAGTCGTCTCGGTGGTGAAATCTGTTTGCTCCGATGTTGCGTCGATGGTTGTGAAAAGGGATAGGTCAGACGTTATTGCAATCCCTTCTGATAGTGATGTGAAACCGGCATCGCTGGAGACAGGCGCGGATGTACTGGCTGATGGTACGGCGAGAAGAGTTGTGCTCGTCGCCGCCACATCTTGTATAGTCGAGGTTGAGAGAAGCAGAGCCGAAGTGTCTAACTACATGTCAAAACTCCATGGGAAAGGTCAGGTCTTTTTTGTGACTACTTACCAGAGCTTCTAGGACGAGGCTTACAAACACTCGCGACAGCAGCGTTAGCCGCAAAAGCGACAGAGCAGAAGAAAACGCCACGCATGGTGAAAGAAGGACTACCGACAAATAGCTCAGCACTTGGGAGCAAAGAAAAAAGAATGGCGCAAGCTAGCATAAGTAGAATCCCCTAGACATGTTTGTTTGAAGACTGTAAACCCCGAGGCTCATTTCCGTAGTGGGCGGATGATCTGAAGCTATTGAAATTCGCTTCAGCTTTTCCAATAGTTCAGGCACTAGCTCTAATAATTCTCCTTGGCACCGTGACAGCGCCTTAACCGAGGCTGCCGCCCTGTAGTGCGCCACTGAGACCCTGTATTTTAGCGACTCAATGGGACCTGCAAGCAAGTCCATGAATACGAACAGGACTTGTTGAGCTTGACTTTGCATTTATTCGCAGATAGTGCAACATGTTTATCTTTGAGATTAGAAAACTAAAAATGCTCAACTGGAGAAGTTCGAGAGTTGAATGAAAACAGTGCTTTACGGTAGAAAGTTTTGGCTGGTGTTAAGGCGCTCTTAAAAGCTCTGGTAGGGCCCCAATCCATGCTCCACTGTCGTTGCTTTGCTAAAGTTCGAGACCATTTCTCACTTGACTCCCAGAGAGACTAACAGAATAATCGACTGATGGATCAATTCAGCTCTACAAGGATAAGCTTAAACCTCGCGTCGCGTGACACGCAGATTGAAGTTCTCAATAATCCAGACACCCTACCCCGAGTTAGTCTCAATACTACCGGCCCAATACAGGTCCACTTACAGCGTTGAAAATGTCAGTAGGCTTCTCAGGCTTAACGATGCTAAAGTCAAATCGTCGCAACAACTACAATCACATTAGCATGACGCCTGTTCAACGATCAGTTGACAAACTTACCTCAACAAAGATCTTGTTCAACTCCATGATCGCAACAGGTTTACCAAGGCACTGCCACTTTCCACTCGAGAAAACAAGACCAACATGATCAGCCATAGCCTCGAGACGCTCGGGGTCGGCATTCAACCATCGCTCGGGACGGAAGACGGCTGCATCCGGACCAAAGACCTTCTTGGAGTGATAGACGCCAAAAGGTGAGATGCCGATTTGTGTACCACCGGGAATGAATTTGCCATTAATGGTGTCGCCCTCTGGAGGAACCGCCTTGTACAGAGGTCCTGCTGCGGGTACCTTGATGCGAAGACCTTCTTGGATGGTGGCTTGGAGGAATGGTAGCCTTCGGGCCTCAGCGTCGGTGATGGGCGATGAGATTGTTCCTGCCTTGGCAGCGTCGTCGATTTCTTGCTGAAGTCGTCTGTAGGCAACTGGGTTGGTCAAGATACACAGCATGATCATGCGGATTGTGGTCGCAGTTGTTTCGCTTCCGGCAACGACATTGAGCAGTGACTCTCGAGACGTTTGTTCCTGGCTCAGTCCGTTTTTGATGAACGACCCTAGCATATCAGCATGAGGAGTCGCGCCGGGCGCAAACCGTTCCGCGACCTTCTTATTCGCAACACTCCCCATCGTCAGCATTTTCTCACATCGCAAAGCACAGAATTTCTTACCCGATGAAAGCGCCAAAGCCAACACCGTCAGTCTCCTTCGGCAAAAGACCACTGAACAGACGAGAATGAAGCAGGGAAATCATCCAAGGCATATTCGCCATGGTAACAGTAACCGGGAAGTAAGCTCTGGTGATTTTGAGAAAGTCATAGACATCCTCATCCTTCGTTAAATATCCGAATTGATGACCGAAAGCAAGATCGCTGATGACGTCGAGGGTGAAGAACTGTGCCTTTTGAGCAAAATCTACGGGACGGAATTCATCTTCGGTTGATAGGTACTTTGTTTCGAGAAGTTCGATGAATTTGGCGATGATGGAGTCGACGGAACGTTCTAGTGAAGGATTTTCTTTGCCAGAATACTGATCAACGTTAGCTTGTCATTGGTTTGGGATGGAATGGGTAGGTCTTACACCAGCAGCCATTTTGTTGCGTAGTTTCCGGTGACCCTCTTCGTCTTGCATGGAGAAGAGGTTATCCTTTCCAGGTTCGAAGCGCATAGATGCGAACCCTAGTTTCGTCAGTGTACTCCCGAAATACTCCAGGTGGTGCTTTAACATACACGGTCCTCTGACATAAGTAGATTTAGCAGAGTTCATCCTCCTCAGCAGCGCGGCATCATCCGTCGCCAACTCGTTGGGTCCAATGCGCACCAAAGACCCTGCAGCCACTTAGTATGTTTCCATTGCAAAGAATTATTATCCCTACCATATTTCTCAATGGCTGCTTGTATCTCCATCGGCTGCTGCGCTCTCATCGATCCTCTGAACATCCAAAGCCTGGTAAATCCTGCCCCAAAGGGTCCCGGAACGTGACAAAGACGGTACCATGCTCGCAGTGTGTCGACAATAAAGAAAACCAGCGGTGCGGTAGCGACTGTACCAATGATGGTCTTGGGGTTATCAGTAAGCTGCTCGAGAATATCACGCAGCAGCCCTGCCGAAGCGCCACTTTCGTCACTCATCTTGTTTGTGTAATGCTTGGAGGAGAAAGAAGAGACGAACAAAGAAGACCCCTCTTTGAACAACTGGACAATCTTTTGGTAACATTTCCGACTGAAACCGTGAAAGTGGAGAATGAAGATGGTCAATCTGCAGATCTGCGGCGTATCGTTGTAATCGTGGTGGTTGCAATTGGTCAGAGACCGAACAACCCACACGGAACGGTCCGCAAGGGGAAGCCAAGCTCCGGCGGCCGAGGTGCGAAAATGTCGGTGCAGGACCCTTCGATAGGGCTGTTCAACGAGACTGGAGTAACGGTAGGTTCCAAATGTACCACAGCAGACACGTGATGTCAGACTCATGTACATTCAATTATTGCAGCGAATGCGGAGATTGAAGCAGGCATTGAGGAGTTTGCTAAAACAACCTTATTGAATTAAGTTTGGTTGAAGAACAAAGCGCCTTACAATTTAACTCAATTGACTCATGAGAAAAGATGATGGCCTGACTCACATGCTCGCTCCCAAACATGGATTGCTGCCATGCAGCTGCACAAAGAGGGGGCTTGGAAATAAAGTGAAGATAACCAGGGTTGCCCAAGATTAACAAAGAAACTTCATTTACCCATGGCCATTGATTAATACAGCCAGCATGCTGAACAAAGATCTTGTGTAGCAATCTTCTAGTGAATGAGACTCTGTGACTTTCGGAGACCTACCATTCAGTTTGTTCGTGAGCAGTATTTGAGCATCGGATCCCTCTGTAGTTCTCATCTTCTCCTCCTTCTATCATCAACTAAGCTTCGACGCACCTTTGCAAACCTAACTCATCATAACCAATCACAAGAATACCAGACGAAACACAACAGCGTTCCATCAAGAAACGTCATCATGAAGCCATTCACTCCCCTCATCGCTCTCGCCTACGTCGCATCGACTGTCTCAGCCGGCGCCAACGTCAACTATAACTGCCACGCTCACTGCTATGCTGACGTCATGGCTTGTTACTCTGAATACTCTGAAGACGGCGATATCTTTGGAAGCAACCCCAAAGGCGCTCCAACCGATTCTATCGCTGGACAGACCGTCGAGGAGCCCCCACGCATTGTATTCAGAGGACTTCGCGATTTGGCCCTGGAAAATTGCAACACTTTGTGTTTACTTTGTTTGATGAAGTGTTATTTGGGATCCTGAAACATGTTACCCTCGATCTGGCTGTTATGACCAACACCAAACGAACATGCACAACGCCCCCTATTGTAAGTTCGGATATATCCAGCGGTCTGATTGGTCTTAACTTCAGGCTAACGATAAGAAGTATTAAGTGGTGGATGTGCTCAAGCAATTCTAAGGACAAATAGTTTGATGCAGAAGATAGATGTAGGATTAGAAACAGGAGTCAGAGTAAATAAAAAAAAGTTGGACATACGCATAAGGATGATGCAAAACCAATAAATGAAGTTTCGCTCAATAAAGCATTATGATTCTAGAATTACTTTCTAACAAATGATAAATCCTTGTTGGTCGCCTCATTCACGCGCAGGCGCCTACATGGCTTGCGGTTGTTGCCATGCAGCTGCACAAGGTGAAGGATTGTAAACAAAGCGAAGATGACCAGGTTCGCTAAAATTGACAAAAGAACCTCATTTGTCCATTGCCAGTGGTGAACACAGCCAGCGAATAACGAACAAAGACCTTGTGTAACCATGCGTCAGAATGAGGTTCGCTGACTGCAGGAGGCCCACCATTCACGTCGTCTTTGTATGTCATCAGTATTTTAGCATCGGATCATACGACCTCTATATTCCCATCTTTTCATCTTATCATCATCATCATCATCATCGTCAACCGAACTTTACGCTCAGTTTTGACCGGCTCAAGAATCACCGACATTTACCACGAAACAACAAGACGAAACACAGTGCCTCCCATCAAAGCATCATCATGAAGCCAAACGCCCCCCTCATCGCGATCGCTTGCGTCGCATCGACCGTTTCAGCGGGTCCCCTCGCTTACGCCGCCTGTCAATCTGGCTGCGCTGGCGTCGTGATGGCTTGCTACTCCGCAGCCGGCTTTACCTGGGGAGCCACCTTTGGAGCCACAGCTCCTGCCAGTATTCTCCTCTGCAACGCTGCTTTTGGCACATGCTCGGCCACTTGTGCCCAGGTCGCACTTCTTGCTCCTACTCCCTAAGCCTGAACTGGGCGATGTAGAGACACCCAAGCCTCTTACTTGGACAGTACGTGTTACCAAATGTATATCCACAATGCCCCCTACTGTAAGTCCACGATAAGCTCAACGGTCTGGACTTCACGCTAACGATGGAAGTATTGACAAGCGAGTATCTTAAGGCGATGGAAGACGAATGGTACGACAAGAATGACAGATCTGGGCTTTATAAACAGGAGTCTGGAGCGCTTTATTTAACGGCCGGAGAAGAATGGAAAGGGGTTCTGGAGATTGCCGAGTGCACTAGGACAATAGTTAAAATGTGCTATTGTTAGGCTACTGCTCACTAGACTGTCGTTATTTTTCTTATCAGCCAGCCACCCCGTAGCTTAGCTCAATTGACATCTGATCTTCCATCCCATCTCGTGTTGGTGGCGGAACATCAGCCAACTGCACAGCCTCTTTATCATGTGATTGTTAATATTAGAATGAGCGATAAAAGATTTCATGTCAGAGCCAATGTAAATTATCTCCATTTCAGACCTTCCCAAAACGTCCCCAAGATTATCTTTAATGTCCGATCAATTGATTCCATTGGACAAGGCGTATGATCCTTTGAACATCGAGATCGACGGTTGGCTCATCCAAAAAGGAGTCGTGAGGCTTATCAAGACCTGCAAACGGAAGAACTTCCGCCCTAAATAGCGCCTACGGGGATTGGGGCTGTCAAAGTGGATATTTCCAGTGTCGAGTCAGAGTCAGACCACTCACTAGAGCCAACTATCGTATTCTGACACAATAGTCGATTGGACCGAAAAAAAAGAGGATGGCTGAAAATGACAATTCGACCGAAGTATCGGATCACGGCATCAATGGTAATGGATACTCGGCACAATAAGCGAGAGGGGCGTGGACAAATTAGTTCTTCTGAGTGGCTGATGCAGAGACAAGCTTTACGGAACTCCCAATTAAAAGCATGTTTTTAGAGATTGACGAGTCCACCTCGTAAAGCTGATAAGATAAGGTCTAGTCTAGTGTCACTCTCGGTTGTATCCGACACAATTGGCTCCTTTTTACGCCCCCCTAAAACCTTCTGACCCGTTCTCGAACGGAAGAGGGTTTTGGACAACGAGAGATTGAGTTTTCGGTCTTATTAGAGTGGTTCCCGCACCGTCGGTTTTTCCCCGTACGATGTTCCTCTTTTATCTCTCTGCACTTGCTTGATCGATCTCCTTGACCTTCATTTTAACAACTCTGTTAGAATGTCCAAGCCGTTCGGCTTCAAAGCCCCAGTCATGGATCATTTGTTTCTTCTTCGTGCCAATAGGCGGAAAGGTGTTTTGTTGGCCATGGGCATCTTGGTGGTGTTTGGCTTGGCTGTACACTCTTGGCTCTTCTATTTCCCGTCAACCAGCGACTTGGCGTTTCGGTAAGCGATTGCTTGTATCAACATCCCATGTATTCGTTCTAACTCGATTGATTAGACATAAAATGTCGACGCCTTTACCAGTAACATTAGCCGAAAACACACCAGAGCTGATGCATCACCTATGGAAGCCCTTCCTCCACGACATCAACGCGACGAACTTCATATCGAAAGAGGGATATCACTACAAGATTAATAAGGAGAACCAACGATGGGCGCCTCAGAAGAAGAAGTTGCTCATTCTTGATGTCGATACACGACTTGACACTGGCGCTGGCGCCATGATGAACAAATCAGGTTTGAAGGCGGAGGAAATGACTGGAAGGACCGGTGGAATGATGAACCACTATCTATATGGTAAGTGACTTTTGTTTTCGAGTTGAAAGAAATACTCTGACCGACCTGTACAGCTATGATTCACGGATACGACTACCAATTCATTCGGGCACCCGACTATCGTAACCGTCACGGAACATGGGTAAAAGTCCCAATGATCAAAGAAGCTCTCAAGACCCACGAAACTGTTGTCTTTCTTGACGCCGACGCCGTCTTCATGTATCCCGAGATTCCCTTCGAGTGGCTAATGAGCCTTTGGAACATCACCGACAACACCCTTATCGCCCTAGCCAACGATCCCGACTCCCCTCGCAACCGCGACAACAAAGGCAAAGTCATGCAAAATACCGGCTTCATGGTCGCTCGTCAAAGTAACCGAACCCAAGAAATGTTCCACGACTGGAATCAATGTCCCACCGACACAAAATACAAAGATTGTAGTAAATGGGCTCACGACTGGGCGCATGAACAAGCTGCGTTCTCGAATCATGTCCGTTACGACTATAACCGTACCGATGACGTGCGTACGATTCCTTGTATGGACGGAAATGGAGCTCCTTACATCGGAGACAAGAGCTGTGGTGGAGTCTTTATCCGTCATCACTGGTTCCACAAGGACTATCCTGCGAACGATGTGCGACAAATGCTTCTTGATACCCTCGTGAAGAGAATACACGCTGGGTTTCACCATGCGCAGGAACAGAACTTTGTAGATGCAAGTCATTACACGCATCCGCTTAACAATATCAAGAATATGTAGATATATATGTATAGTAGACATAATTTAATTGGACTTAATGCGTTGATCTTACTAAGTTACTAGTACAATAACCGGTATCCATTGAGGCTGTGCATGAACTGGGTATCAGTGAAATGTCCCTGGGGAAAATGCCGATTTCGCTCGTGTGCATGCTTACTCACGTAATTAAACGAGCGGCAGTTTAAGCGCGCCAGTCTCTGATTCGTGATGACGTTCGGACCATTCCTAATACATCCATCTCAATGTCGATCTTTTCAAGTCGATGACTAGTTGATGACTTATTCCTGGGAACGAGGTCCAAGACATGCACTGGCATTTAGCCTCAATAGCAACGTGAATATCTAGCTTACGCCCAGGAAAATAGTGAGATAATGCTGATGCTTATTCGTCTGCTTACAAGCTAGAATCCTCCACGAACGTCTTTGTAAGTCTCTTGATCCTTGTGATTTATCCGGGGAATCCATTACGCCAAGGGTTTACCCCGCAACGTTGCCATGCTTTGCGGGGAATAGGCTGATATGTCAAAGTTTAAGGAAATTACATCAAGGAAACCCACACGGCAGTTCAGTCATCGTCAAGGCGGACGAGTATATAAGGATGGAGACATCGCCCATAGATCAGCAGTAGAGCAGCCAGTTCAGACTCACAATAAACTATCACACAGTTCTGAGACCCCATCATGAAGTCCAATTTGTTGTTCCCAGCTTCGGCTCTTCTTGCTTTCGCTGGTCAGAGCGTTGCCACCGACTGTCCGCTCATCACCAGCAGATGGTCCGCGGATCCTTCGGCCCATGTCTTCAACGACACTCTCTGGCTCTACCCTTCTCATGACTGGGACGCTGGTCTTGAGAATTCCCCTGATGGAGGCCAGTATGCCATGAAAGATTACGTCGTCTACTCCATCGACAAGATCTACGGTTCTCTCCCCGAAGACCATGGTGTGGTTCTCTCAGTGGACGATGTCCCATGGGCCTCTGAACAGATGTGGGCCCCTGATGCTGCCCACAAGAACGGCAAATACTACTTCTACTTCCCCGCCAAGGACAAGGACGGCATCTTCAGGATCGGTGTCGCTGTCTCAGACACCCCTGGTGGACCTTTCACTCCCGACAAGAGCTGGATCCCCAACACCTTCAGTATGGATCCTGCCAGTTTTGTCGACGATAACGATAAGGCATACTTGGCCTGGGGTGGTCTTATGGGCGGTCAGCTCGAGCGATGGCAGGACAAGAACAACTACAACGAGTCTGGTGCCAGTCCTCCCAACGGCACAGCTGCCCTGAGCCCTCAAATCGCCAAGTTGAGCAATGACATGCACACTCTTGCAGAGAAGCCCCGAGACATCAAGATCCTTGACCCCAAGACCAAGAAGCCTCTGCTTGTCGAGGACTATGACCGACGATTCTTTGAGGGTCCTTTCATTCACAAGTACAACGGCATGTACTACCTCAGCTACTCGACTGGCACAACCCACTATATGGTTTACGCGACTTCTAAGAGTGTGTACGGACCTTACACCTACCAAGGAAGAATCCTCGAGCCTGTTGAGGGCTGGACTACTCATGGTAGTATTGTTAAGTACAAGGGGCAGTGGTGGGTGTTTTACCATGATGCTAAGACTTCCGGCAAGGATTACTTGCGTCAGGTCAAGGCTAAGAAGATCTGGTATGATAGCAAGGGCAAGATCGTCACCAAGAAGCCCAAGAGGGCTGTCTAATGTAGGATGTTATAACACATTCAGTCTATGCTTTAATTTAATATCTATCATTCCGAGACTACTTATTTCGCGTTTTGTGACTATTTCTTGTTGGAGACATCTAACACTACTGTTAGCGAACACGGATATCCAGGGAAGAGAAGGGATATAACTTACTGAACTGGAAGTGAATAATATCGCCGTCTTGAACAACCTGGAGACGCACGTTTAGTCGTTGGACCAACACGAGAAGCAACTGAACTTACATATGACTTTCCTTCCTGGCGGTACTTGCCAGCAGCCTTGATGGGTCCCATCGACTTGTTGCCCTCGCAGAGATCATGGAAGTCTTGGTAGGCAACCACCTCAGCCTTAATGAAGCCTCGCTCGAAATCACTGTGAATCGCTCCAGCAGCTTGAGGCGCCAGACATCCTCGGGGGATCGTCCAGCATCTGATCTCCTTCTCACCAGCTATAACAGTCAGCAAACATCACGTCAAACTTGGCTGGGACATGACTTACCAGTGAAGTAGTACTGTAGACCAAGCTTGGTGAATCCCTCAGTGATAATCTTATCCAGCTTAGACTTAACCTTGCTCTCCTTGAGGAACTCAGCTTGAGCATCAGCATCATCCTTCATGCTGTGCAGCTTCTCCTCGAACTCGATAGAGAAGGGAATGATATCCTTGGATGAGCCGCCATGCTCGGTGACCCACTTCGCTATGGAGGGAAGGTACTTGCTTTTTTGTCGGAGGTAGTCCTTCATGGTCAGGTTGACGAGGTAGATGATTGGCTTGGTGGTGATGAGTTGGATCTTTTCGTTGATGAGGGCGATCTCGGCTGGGGTCCAGCTTCCGTCTCTGACTGGCTGGTCTTTCTCGAGCATCTGTTATAGTGAGTAAATGTGCGATATACGATGTGAACTGTTGGAGATCTTACAGCTCGGATCTTGGTTGTTGTCTCGTAGAAGAGAGGAAGCATCTTGTATTTGCCACCTGCCTTCTTGACAATAAGCTCCTCGGCGACAATCTGCTTGTCAAGAATGTCTTGGACATGTGTTAGTCGGCCCCAAATCATATCGACATGAAGCACTCACCTAAGTCCTTCTTGCAAAGCTCGCTCTGTATGGTGTCTGGACGCCAGTTAGCTCAACAAATCCAATAGTCAGACTCGTTTCACCTTACTCAAGTCACGAACGGGATCGATCGAGTCATCAACATGCAGAACCTGGTCGTTATCAAAGGCTCTGCAACAACTGATCAGCAAAGGCCTCGGAAATTCGAGTTGTGCATTGTTACCGAACGATGTGAAAAATACCATCAACAGCCTGGATATGCGACAAGAAGGCATTACCAAGACCCTCTCCCTGAGAAGCACCCTTGATCAAACCAGCAATATCGGTGACCTGAAGATAAGCAGGGTACATAGACGGAGGCTTCCAAAGATCGCAAAGAAAGTCCTACATCAGTCAGCAACCACCTTATTCTCGCAAACTCATCAACCTTACATATCTCGCATCAGGAACAGCACATCTCGCCTCATTAGGCTCAATAGTACAAAAAGGGTAATTCTCCGCCGCAGCACTCTGCTCCGTCAAAAGGTTGAACAAACTCGACTTTCCAACGTTGGGAAGACCGACGCATCCCATCTTCAGGTTCTTTTTAACTCGGCCGAAGGCGACCACATTGTCGATTACGGGTTCAGCTTTCTTAGGCGGCATTTTGTCAATATTGATGAGGAAATGTTATGTAGAAAGATCGATTTTGGACACACAGAAAAATGTCGACGAGTTATTTGAAGGAGTTTTCAAAGTGGTCTGATAGCCCACTTAAAGACATGGGTATGAGATGTTCTAGCCGAAGCCACTGCATGAGATGGCAGGATCTTCAATAACATTGATGGTGAGAAAAAAACAGTTTTCTATAATGTTAAAAAAACAGAGATAATCAATTGTTAGAGATGGTTGAGCAGCCATGCTCCTTGACTCTCACTTTGTTCCCGCTGTCACTGTTTACATGGGTTATTGGAGGTATTCCTCAAGGGTATCACGTGCAGGACCCTGATTCTTTAAGGCGGAGCACACAAGTGAAATTCTGGCGAATCACAGATGAGAATAGCGAGTTGGCTGTTTCAATGTAACATTTAGTGTATTAGCTACTGCTATTTATGGACCAGCCACTAATATTCAAGCATCCTGGCATCCCCGTCCTTCTTGTCCAAGAACCCTCCAGTCTACATCTCGTTTCAAGCACATCAGCAACTGTTTAGTTGTTGCAGCCATTAGCATTAGCATTGCCACCATTGTTCTGTCCTCCTTGGTGGTGACGGGCTTCCAAGTCGCGCTTGTTGTTGCAGCCATTGTTGTTCTGAGCGCCCTGGGCATTGTTCTGACCGTTGTTGTTGTTGTTTTGGGCGTTCTGAGCGTTGTTGTTACCATTGTTACCAGCGTTGTTGTTCTGAGCGTCGTTGTTGTTTCCCTGGTTTCCATTGGCAGCGGCAGCATTGTTGTTGTTACCACCGTTGTTCTGACCTCCTTGGTGATGTCTGACCTCGAGGTCCCGCTTGTTATTGCCCCTGTTCCTACCGCCCTTGTTCTTAGCTCCCTGGTGGTGTCTGACCTCAAGATCTCTCTTGTTGTTCTTTCGTCCACCTCGGTTCTTGGCTCCCTGATGGTGTCGAGCTACGAGCTCCTCGTCCCGCTTGTTGTTGTTCTTTCTTCCTCCCCTGTTCTTGGCGCCCTGGTGGTGTCGAGCGACGAGTTCCTCATCTCGCTTGTTGTTACCGTTGCCATTGCAGTTGTTATTGGCATTGGCATTAGCGTTGCCGCCGTTGTTCTGTCCTCCTTGGTGGTGGCGGGCGACAAGTTCCTCGTCACGCTTGGCGTTGCATCCATTGTCGTTGTTGTTGTTGTTACCATTCTGGCCCTGGCCCTGGTTCGCTTGGGCGGCCTGATTCCCTTGCTGACCTTGGTTGTCCTGGTTGTTCTGCTTGTTCTGGCCGCCTTGGTGGTGAGGCTATTCTGTATTAGTTGATGCGTCACTGATGAATCCTATCAAAACTTACCTCTCGGGTCTCAAGAGTGGTGAAGACAGGCAGAGCGCTTCCAGGGATGGCACCAGCAACCATCAAGGCCTAAAGAACGTTAGTTGCAAACTTGGGAGATTGCGAGGAGAGACATACTGCGAACTTTCCAGCACTGGGGACTTGGCCCTCACGAGAGAAAGCCTGAGCGGCAAGAGCGCTAACAAGGATGTTGGAGAAGTACATGTTGACTGGTTTGTGTTTGTGAAGGACTGAATGAAGTCTGACCGGCAGGTGGAATAAAGAAGGTGTAGAATGAAAAGGACTAGCCTTGGATGTAAACGAATTGAAAAGAAGATAAGATGATTGCGTCAAGCAATGATCAGATGAATGAGAAGTGAAGATGAGATGGAATGGTACGATTATTCTGTGGCAGAGATTAACGAAGCTCTTATACTCTTCATCTCAACGTTCAGATGACTCTTTCACTACTGTCATCCTGTACTCTATCCCTCAGAATAGGTCTCGAGTCCAGGCCTCCCAATTCTCAGGATACTCAAACATGAATACCTTGACAAGACTCAAAGTGTTTGGGAATAATGCCGCATTGCCGTTCCCTGGGATAGGCGAGTCTTGACGCGATGGTAGTAGCGCGCGTCATGATACCTTCTAGTGACTCTCGAGGAGGTTCTTAGTGGCCAATATGGAGACAACCAATCGACAAGCGGATATATCGGCCGAAAGCTGCGACATGAAAACTTTCAATGGGCAGATACCTGATTGGTGGAAGATGGATGTCAGCTATTGTTTCTGCTTGTTTCATGAAACCCGCTTTAGCCGTAGCGCCACCCCTGATACAGCTACTACACCAACTGCTTCAGATCTCCTGTAAATACCACCTTCTCCCCAAATCTCCACTTCTGGTCGATGCGACGTTGCCAGTCCTTTGGGCCCAGATCGGGAGCCATGAAACTGGGAAACTATTTCGAGAGGTGGCTGTCACTCATCTGAACTACGTTTATGGTACTAGCGCCATTCACTGTACGTCTCGACTTGGCGTTTCAAGGATTGATTTGGGAGCCGAATATCCGCTTACATATTCATGGCCGTCAGAGATAATGCTCAATCGTTGTCCAATACTGGACGCTAAGCTATATGTATTGTTGGGATCTCGGAAGTCTGGAAATCCTCACACGAAGACAAACCAAACTTCATTTCTTGCAGCAGGACTGCCATTTTTTAAATATATCCTTCTTTTGTTCACCATCTCCCACCATTCTATTAATTAATTGTATTCCATGATGGACTCTATGTATCATTCCTTGTCGCTCGACGATGAGCAGCACGTCGACGAAAAGGCACCTCTCGCTCCACCAACGGAAAGATACATCATCGTCCCAAACCAATTCGCGCGTTACTCACAGCGCCCGTGGTTTGTATGGGCATGTCATGGAATTTTACTTTCTCTATCCCTCACATTCTTTGCCTCATCGTTATTGCTGCGCGCGGAATCACTTTCCAATAGTGGGCAGAGAATACCGACATATCCCTACTGTAAGCACAATCCCTCTCTCCAATAGCCTCCATAATCTAACACGATGCAGCACCGGCTGAGTCAGTAGCAGGGTTCCACACCGTCCGTTATAACATCACACCGACCACTGAAGAAACCGAGTTCATCGGCTATGGCCCTGAAGTCGACAAGGCATGGGAGCACATCACCTACGATGTCGGCGACCAGATGATTACACGCGACGAGCTCGACAATCTTGGCCTTGATCCCTCTTCACTCACGATCAAGGATCCCAAGACGGGGAAGAAAGGCTATCGCGTTGGGATGCAGGTCTTCCATCAGCTACACTGCCTCAACTTGCTCAGGCAATCTACCTACAGGGAATACTATTCCCATACAGGAGGAGATATTGATGTTGACCATGAGGATCTGAGAGGACATTTGGGTAAGTTAATACCAATGCGATCTTGTCTTGGTATAAGCTGACGTGATCTTTAGACCACTGCATTGAGTTCTTGAGAACCAACTTGATGTGCCAGAGTGACACCGGCGTCTTTGCGTTCAAGTATTATGACGGATTTGAAGGACATTGGCCGGACTTTAGCACGCCTCACACATGTAGAAACTTTAGTGCGATTCGCGAGTGGGCTTTTGAGCATGCAGTTGTCTTTGGTGATGAGGAGTAGTGTCAGGGTGTAATCATGAATTAGTAGATTAATACACATAGAGCGTTCAGCTAGACCGGAACAGCTTTTTGATTAGAGCCATAAGTACTCTCAAGTACATAATCCCAATAGAGCTTACTGTTTCTACATACCGCAACGGCGTGCTGTAGCAGGCAATTAAAGTGGAAAATGGATTTGAGATACCACATAATTCAGAGAGTAATCTCAAGCGCACCAAAATTCGTTTCTATTCCCAGAGCTGAGCTCTTTCCGCTTTAAGCTGAGCTACTGCAGAGTGAGGGTTGGGGTTTGAGCAGCCAGAGCTGAGGTGGGCTCAGCGAAGCCAGGGGCCCATGTTCGGGATCATAGATCACAGCAAGGTAACAGTCTGGAACAAAGCCCGCTCTCTGCTCTCATATAAGGAGTCTGGCCCATCGCATCCCAGCACACTTTCGGAGGATGGCGCATTATATGAGGGCACAGCTTCAGCGCTATCCTACTGGGTACGTGCGCCCGCGCCCATGGTTTGGGGGCCGGGCATGTAAAGGGAAGTTGGACCCTGATTTGGGGCCATATCGTCGTTAGCATCAGAGGGAGCCTCCTCGAGGTCACCGGTCTGTATTATATTAAGGCACACGATCGGGAAATCCCGCGTAAAACGACAGCTCTAGAACACAACCATGGGGTGTTTTTTATTGAGTATCCTATAGCATTTCGCTCTTGATCCTGCACGTAATCCCCAGTCTCATGCTAGCGCGTATAACTGTGCTTCAGTGTCGTCAAAAATCAAGCTTTTATCCCGTATTCGAAATATGCCCACACGAATGTACCTGAATTCATTATAGATCAGCAACAACCCTATCAACCAAGTTGACTCGTCTTCATGATTTGCGTCCCATGAATCAGCCAGTAGTAGGAGTGATAGGTCGAACTTATCAGAGGCATACGGCAACTCTTCAAAGTCAGGTCGACATTCGGCAACAATATTTCCATCAACTTGTACAGCATATGCCCAATTCGAGTTCAAAAACGGCTTTTTGGAGCCTTCTGTCTCTATAATCGCTGTGATTCGCTTCATATGGCCCTTGATAGTAAGTTGTACATCATTCATGGTGAATCGCTTCTGCTCGCAATCGAAGTTATGAATGTTCACTGTGCATTTTCCTCTCAAGTGACGTGTAGGACTAACACAGCCACCCCACCCTACTTTGCCTCTATGTGAGACCCAGGTCCATGACGGGATTTGGGATGTTGATAGGATCTGAGATAAAGGCGCATGCGACAGCTCTGCTGGTGTCCAGCAAAGACCACTTAATATATCGTCGCCCCAAAGACCTAAGAGATACACACCATTTCTCCCAGATTCTTTTAGGCTAGTGGCGTAGTATTCCGAGAAACCAGACATAGCAGGAAGTGCGTCGTCAAAGTTTGTGAGTAATCGTCCCGAGAATTCTGAGCAAATATCATACCAAGGCTCATAAGTCGAGTTGTAGAGGATTGGACTTTCTTGGTCTGGAACGCTCGCCAAGCACCAGTTTAGTTGGGATGCATCGGGAAGCCGTTTTTCATTCTTCAATATGCAATCCGAGTCTCCTGAGCGTGAATATGCATTGCACCGAAAGTGGATTGTTCTTTCGCCAAAATAGAGAATGCGCCGCGACAGCTCCTCTTCTTGCAAAGTCCATCCTCTGCGATGCCATGTAGAGTCCAACATATCTGCCACAAATGTCCCAGGCCAGAACCTCCCTTGATATGTTGGTAGACCAAGCATGCAAAAGTCGTTCATATCTGTCCGTTTGAAGGATTGAATGGGGATTTTTAGATAGCTTTGACTTTTGGAGGATAGAAATCCGTCGAAGGAAGAGTGAGATGAGATTGGAGCAATCGTGAGGTACGCTTGACCATAAACATCTTTCATCTTTGTGGACTCTGTTTTCCAGTCGGCCTGGTCAATGTCATCTTGAATAATACACAGCGCATCAATCCAGATATATCGTATGTTCAACTTTCGAGCTACCTCAATGAGATCCCGAAATGTTTGTGGTAAGTCTTTGTATGGGATATTGTTGAGGAAGTTCTTGTATGTAGTTGGCGTTGTCTTTAGATGATTCTGAGATGCGGTCGGAATACCCCAACAGTAAGATACTGCGGTGTAGCGGGAAAACTGATTCCACAAATCGCGATAGTCTGAGGTGTTAAGTAGACGAATATGTGAATTGTTCTCTGGTTCGCCAATATCGATGAGTCTTGTTGGGAACGAAAGCGACTTGTTGGGGCGACACTGTGCATGGGTATCACAATCGCTGATCCAATCAGAAATCATTGCTAGATTCTGCTCAGCTAACGGGAGGCACGAAACTGCTCTCGTACCAATCCTTGGATTCTTCCTATGAAAGGAAGCTAATCAGGGCGAGTTAGTAATACTTTGACATAAACTTAGTTGTTGGTACAATGAAATGACCTACAGTCTTTTGCTCTCAACGGAAACCAAAGCGTGTCTTTGGAGATGCGTTTTCGAGATGTATGGTGGTATATGTGTAGATCCACCGAAAGACCAACGAGATTAATTGGGGCATCATGACTAAAGAAACCATTCGCCTCATGATCATTGTCCTGAAAGTAACGCATCTCTTCGATAAGCACGGATAGTTTTGAATTTTTGGGATCCTGCTCCTCAGGGTTTTCAAGGTTGTCGAGGTTTTCAAGGTACTTTGAGTAGCTGTTCGAGAAAAGCAAAAAGAAAAGTGCACAGAATTGGCAGCCTGCGCTAGCTGCAGATGCTAGCTTCGGAAGACCGGGCAGGTCATCAGTTTTGATATACTCAATTTTAAGCCCGTGTTGAGATTTCGTCTCGGAACCACGGGGTAAATCCTCTAGAATAGCATCTAAAATTTGATCGTTGATCGTCAGAGCTGAGCAATCCTTACAAAGGGAAAATTCATTCGTTTCTGTCATTTCGAAGTATATGTGTGGGTTCCTGGAGAAAGTTGAGGAGGCTGATCACCATTGGAAAAGCGAAAGGAGCAAGCAGTCTCCCACTTAGACGATCATTAACTCCAGGGAATGGAGTCTAGAATATATATGTCAAATAGTTGCGGTAAGAGGCCTGTAGCGAAGTTTGTGGTAATGCGCAAGCCCAAGATCGCAAGGCAGAATTGGGCTCGGCTGTGTTAGGCATAAGCCATAGTGAAAATATGCCTTTCTTGGCAACCTAAGATATGCGCACCTGCGCTGGGTGGCTAAACGCTGCGTATAATTGGGGTGCGGAACGTCGTGGTGTGGGGTATTACTAGTTGGCACTATGTGAGCAGTAGGTTGAAAAATAGAGTGTGCCTTTGCTGACTGTAGCAGGCTGCCTTGTCACCTGTTAAACCAGAGCTGTCATGTTGACCGCAAGGCATTTTGATCAAATGCACCCTGGTTGAGGAAAAGGCAGGTCACCAAACTAAAGCAGTCCAAAATAGGAATAGTCTAAGGTATCAATCTAAGATGAGGGGGCATCAAGACGCTAGACAGCACAGGACGGTTCGATCAAACACAATTACGCAATGATGGGTGAAACAGGAGGGCCGAGAAGAAGGAACAACTCAGCCAAAGAGGTACAAATAGAGCTAGTGGGGGGCCGAGGGGGCCCGATGAGCAGCTGAGCAGAAGTTGAGCCAGTGAGCGAAGAGGCCATAAAAGCGGCAATCTGTAGCAGGTCACGCGTCGCTTGACTTTCGTCTCATAATACCAGAGGATTCATTCCCTGTCTAATCAGTGTCTCGTAGTCCAACAAGCTTTGTTTGCAAAGCTATACATTATTTTATCATACAGTACAACTCATAATACGTAAGGAGACTATCTCGAAAGAAGGTTGTTCATTTCAGGCCACCATACAGCACCCAAATCACAGAGCACTTCTACTCCTGCCTTGTGCTCATGTCTAGCACTCAAGGGTACTTGACGCTGAAAACAGGCGACTCAGACTTATCCCAGTCACTCTCCACCTTCTCATCACCAAAGATTCTCAAAGCCTGGTACTTGACCTTGTACTTTCCAGCAGGGGCATATCCACCATCAGCAAGCTTTCCGTTCCACACAATATTTCCCTTGCCCATGGGGTTCCACTGCACAGGGAATCCAGCAGGCGCACCGAGACTCTTGGTAGAGTTAGCACCGACGGAGAAGAGCTCGGCTTCAAGCTTGGCTGATCCCAGGGCGAGCTGCCAGGCCAAAGCAGGAGCGGGCTGGGTGGCGGTGGCGTTCTGGCCCTTGATGGGGAGGATGAAGGTTGTGTTGGCTGGGACGGGAGTGAGGTTGTCCTTGTCGTTGGACTTGGCGATCCATGTGTCGTCGGAGCCGAGAACAGTAGCGTCGTGCAGAGAACCGGTCAGACCTTGGTAAGGAAGGGACAGAGAGATGTCAGTACCGTTGATGGCGATGTAGCCGGACCAAAGGGCGAGACGCTTAGCATCAAGACCCTCAGGAGCGGTAGGCATAACCTCAATGGTGACCTTCTCACCAGCGGCCAGGGAAACCTTGGCCTCGCTGAACTTGAGCTCAGCATGAGCCTCGACGACATCGTTGGGGAAGGCAGAAGCATAGATGCTGTCCTTCTCCAGAGTGTATACGCTCTTGGTAGGAATGTGCGAAACGCTGAGAGCAACCTCCTTCTTTCCAGTGTTGTGGAGGGTGAAGTTGCGAACCTTGATGAAGTTATCAGTGTCGTTGAAGGACAGGCTGGAAACATCGGTCAAAAGAGTAGAGTACGCAGCATCGTAGGCCTGGATCATGCCACCACCCTGTTGAGGGACGGGAGCAAGGTAGTCAGAGAAACCAGTACCGTCGTTGAAAAGCTGAGGGTTGGATGTTGAGGCCAAAAGGTTCTCAATGGTCTCGGGGTCAAGAGTTCCACGGACCTCAGCGATGAGGGCAATGGTAGCGGCGACGAGAGGGCAGGCCATGGAAGTTCCAGACAAAACAGCGTAACCACCCTTGGCAAGAGGGTAGGTGGAGAGAATGTTACCACCGGGAGAACCGAACTGGGGCTTGACGTCCATCTCCCAAGTAGGTCCCCAAGAAGAGTAAGTGCTGACCGCACCACCAGTCTTGTCGTTCTTGCTCTCCTCCAAAATAACATCTCCATCAGACTTCTTGGACATCTGAAGAGTGACCTTGGAGCCCTCCTTCAAAAGACCGATCCACTGAGCACCAACCTTAGCGGTAACCATGCCAGAACCAATGATTTCCTTCACTTCAGAGACGTTGATCTCGTTGGCACCGCCAGCGTTGTTGTAGACAATGATGTACTTGGCTCCAGCCTTGGCGGCGTTCTGAGCCTTCTGGACAAAGGTACAAGTTCCACGACGAACAAGGACGATGAACTTGCTGAGGTCGGGGGTATCGGCAGGGTAAGGATCACAACCGCCGTCGGCGACAGAAGTATCCAGGCTGGGTGCCCAGAGGGGAAGCTTAACATCGTCCCAATCACCGGGAGTACCAGCAGTCATACCAAAGCCAATCTTCTTGTCGCTGCCATCAACGGTGTAGTAGTGCTGCTTCAGAAGAGAGATGTACTGGCTGTTGTCGTAGGAAGCGATGGCCATGACCTTGTTACCGTTGGCAGCAGTGCTGGCGTAGAACATACCGACATCTCCGGAGTTACCGGCGGAGACAGGGCATGGCACACCCTTCTCGACGATGCGAGAGACGGCAACGGCCCAAGGCTCCTCGGACCAACCGCTGGGACCTCCAATGGAAGCAGTGATGATGTCGGCGCCGTCTTGGTAAGCTTGGTTGTAGGCGGCGATGAGGACATCGTTGCCAGCCTCACCGGCACAACCGAAGACTCGGTAAGCACCGAGAGTGACTCCGGGAGCGGCACCAGTGAAACCGAAGGGGTTGGTCTGAGCGGCGATGGTGCCAGCAACGTGGGTACCGTGACCACCACAATCCATAGGGTCATCGTCGGGGTAAACAGCGTTGAAACCGTCATAATCATCACCGACCAAATCAGTACCGAAGGACACGAGGCAGTCAGGTCCGAAGCAACCACCAAGAGCAGGGTGCTTGTAGTCGATACCAGTGTCGATAACAGCGACCTTGATACCATGTCCGGTAATACCCTTCTTGCGCAGCTTATCAACCTGTGTCATGACATGCGGCGAGAAAGTATCAGCAGTATCATTGACAGCTCTCTTCGAAAGAGGAGCCTTCATGCCAGGCTCAGCAGTCCACTCGACGCGAGGCGTAGGAATGCCGTAAACCTTGACGGGCCAGACATTCTTGACGACTGGGAGACTAGCCATCTTGGCAGCCAAATCCTCAGCAGAGGCGACATCATCGAACTGGATGGAAACGCCCTTGAAGAGATCGTAGTCGAACTTGACACGTGTTGTAGACTTGTCATCAGCCTCCTTGTAGAAGAGGGACGTATCCTGGCTCTCCTCGAATTCGAAGATGTAAGCACCGGGAAGGTGAGCCACGGTGCCCTGTTCAGGCTGGGGAGGCTGCGATAGCTCATCCTGAGCAAAAGACAGCCCTGCGAAAAGCAGAGCTGTAAGTCCTAAGCGAACCATGATAAAAGAGTGTGTTCTTGATCAAAAGAGTGACAAGTAAAAGAATGAATGACAAGACCAATAATGAGTGTGGTCTGTAAAAGAGAGTGAAGAGGAGAGCTTGGCGGACTACAGTAACATCAAGGCCTGGGAAACATGTTATATATTAGACTTCACAATATGGACGATCGCTATTACGGCACCTACGGAACCAGATAAGGTAGGTCGCGAAGCGAGGTTATCGCGTCACATGGGAGCAATTACCGTATCAAGCATTCAAAACCCAAAAAGCAGAAGTTCCCATGCGACAATCATAAGTTCCTGAATATGCTCCGATTCCCCAGTCGTTCATTATCTCGAACCTCCCTCTTTGAGCCAAGCGCAGCGAAGATCGGACTAGATTTCAAGAGTGGATGTTGGACTTACACCAATCATATTGAGTCCAACCTAGTCTAGATCCTTGGCATTCAGGGGAGTTGCAAGGATCCCTGCTTGGAGACACTCTTTCCCCTGTTTGGAGACTCCCTGCCGAAGGGACTTTTAGAGTTGGACGCTTGATTTGTGAGATTGGTCCGTGATTTCAGGGGTGATGCATTATATGTCGTTTGGTGTTGTGCAGGAGGGATCTTTTGTGCTGCCGATACCGTCTTGGCTTGTTTTTGACAGGTGAATCTAGACTCTTGTGCCTGAATGTTGTTATCAGAAGGTGACATCACAGGAAGTGCAATCTTATCGATATCGTTAGGTTCCGATAACGGTCAGTGCTGATTTTAGCCGAGGAACATGGTGTATTGGCAAAATGCGTACTCTGTACTCTGTAGTGTTATTAGATCAACGTAAGGTTTGCAGAAAATAAAAAGAAAGAAAAACAAGATCTATAACTTCCATCGCCAACTTCCTTATCAGCTCGAACCTGAATCTCTTCTACCCATCGAATTAATAATCCCCTTCATATGAGCAAACTCAAACTCATCCATCATCTCCTTCCATAATCGGTCCTGCACATCCCGACATTCCTCACTGTAGTAAAACTTCCCGAAACTAGCAAAATGTTAGTACCTGCAACAAATCTGCGGCAGTTTGAACTTACGGGTAGATCCGCCAATCCATGATATAGGACCCATGTGTTTCATCGCCTTTGAGAACAGCAGCATCGACATACGTTGAAGCTGCTTGCTCTTTAGTTCTCCCGATCAATTTTGAAAAGATGGTCATAATAATCTTAGCAAGACCTGTCGCGTCTTTCCCAAGGCCGGTGTCCTTTGTCAATCCTGGGTCGACCAAGTTGATGATGACATCATTAGAATTGATGTACCACGCTAGCCTGTCCACGAACAATTGACCAAGAAGCTTCGATTTTGCATACTGGTCCATTCCATCGTAGTTGGATTCTTTGTCTAGGGCCGCGATTAGAGAATCTGACTTGGCTTCGGGTAACTCGCAGTGCATGGATGTGCCGGAGTTGACGATGGTCAGTCGTCCCGGTTTAGATGGCGATGCTTTGGCCTTGAGTATCGGTAGGAGAAGAACTGAGAGGTGCATTGTGGACAGGAAATTGACCTGCAAGGTTTCTTCATGACCCGTGGACTCATTAATCTGGAAATGCTGATTCCCCATCCCAGCGTTCAAGATAACAAAGTCAATACGAGAAAGTGTCTCGCAGCGCTTGACAAAGTCAGAGATGGAGATATAGCTTCCCATATCGAGTTTCCACACTTCAATCTTGGCTTCTGGAGCAATGACGCGAAGTTGCTCAAGAGCATCACGACCTTTGGTCTCAGAGCGGACAGCAATGATCAGGTGACTCAGTCCACGTTGAAGAAGGAGCTGGGCGCAAGCGAAGCCGATTCCATTGTTCGCGCCGGTGATAATAGCTGTTTGCCCAGAAAGATCGAGGTCCTTTGGGGTTAGTTGTGGGGTAGTGAATTGAGACTTGAACAAAAAGCAGAGTGGGGATAGGGTAAGTGCTGGGAGTTTGGAGGAGGCGCTGGCGAATTTGGTGTTTTGGGCTGTCATTGTGCAAGATACAATTGGTGACTGAAGTGGACTGATCTTGATGATATTGTGCTTCTTTCTAGAATGCTGGGTATCTTATTTTAATATACAATAATTTGGTCCAGCTGTGAAGGGACACACCGTGGTGCCTCGCCTCCTGTACCAAAATCACATTACATCCGTTTTGGGGCATCATTCTGGTTCAGCCAACCTGTGACTCGGCGTCATGGAATTATCAGACCCGCAAATGAATAAACCTATAAAGATGGGCGGATTGAGGCTGTGAATAATATGCCTTCGTTCGGGCCAATAAATGTTTCTTTAGGATCTGTCACAGCGACCAGACTGCAAACCGAAGGTGGTTAGTGGCTAAAGACTCACAGTGGATCGACCATCATTGGACAGCTTAGTCAGAGTGGAAATTAGCGGAGTCGGAGAGATTCAATTCCGAAGGACTCGAACTTTGAAATACAATCTGCGCTAAGACGAAATAGGACAGCAGTCTGGTCACTGAATGTCGCTGATTAATGTGGGTTCAGCACTGTCTCGCATTCGGTCCACATGTCAGCAACAAGCGTCTGTCCATATTGTATTCCGTTTCCAGATAACTATCTCATTTCTTCTTTCTAGCACAAATCGTAATTAGCGTCAATCATGGCAGTCAGCAACTTTACATTCTTGACCGTTGATGGAACTGGTCGCCCCTCAGACCCCAATAGCCGAGCCGCTATCAGAAGTCGGTGCATGAAGGGTGTTAATGTACGACAGGATTCGCGACGGTCGAGAAGGAAAGCGAAAAAGACTAGAGAACGAAAAGAAGATGCAGATACTGAAGAATCCGTTTTGACGCATCGTCGCGAGTTGTCACATGCTAGCCTTTGTGCATCATCGCCCACACAAATCCGCATGAGCATTGATAACTTGGACTTTGACTCTCCTCTTCTACCACCTCCAGTACTACAAACAGGTGAGCAAGAACGTTTTCACGAGCTTAAAAGCTTACTAATATCGTCCCATCCAAGTTATCAAATACAATTACATCCTCGACACAATCTATCCGCTTGAAAACACCGTCGACCCCCAAAGCCGTTGGACAGACAATTTACTCCTTGTCTACCACGACAGAAGCATTCTTAATGGAATCTGCATGGCGATGTCTGCTGTTACTGACCTTACACTGAACACCCGACTGTCTTCCAGAACCCAACAAATCCTCTGCAACATGCTCTCTACCTTGAACCAAGGCCTGCATCAAGTCGTAAAACAACAATCTGCCGAGACAGTGTTGACTATCCTGATTTTGTTGTTTATAGCTGAGGCTTTGCAGGACTTTGATGCTATAGGGACGCACTTGGAGGGTGTTGGACGATTGCTTATGATCAGGAATCGAATTCCTACGGGGTGGGATGCGAAGTTGCTTTTTAAGATCCAACAGTTCGATTTGAGGTTGGCTTTGGCTACAGGTCGGCCTCTGAGGCTTGCATTGGAATATCCCTATAGCACAGTGCCAACGATTGGAAGAACGAGTATTTTGGAGAGACTAGGAGTGTCCTCGCTGAAGGTCGTTGAGGCTTTTCAGAATCTACAAGCTCTGACTCAACACGCCACGGAATCCATGAGCATGAGAATGAGCTTGATATGGGAAGACCTCCAACCGCAGGTCAGCATCATTCAAACACAATTACTCAGCTTGGAAGAGAGTGATTTGTCAGATATGGAGGAAGCACTCAGGCTTGGAATACTTGCCTTCCTCACGACGTTATCACTCAGTCCCATCCGAAGACTACACCTGCCAAGACTTTGTAATCAGCTAGAAACGAGCTACACGCTGCAGCACAACAATAAGGCATTTACTATATGGCTTGTGATGATGGGTTTGCTGTCGACGGTTGAGGTCTCAAATCACGTAGTGCGCGACCTTTGGCACAAAGTGGCGGACGCTGGTCTTTCATGGGCGGATGCTCGAGCGATGATGGTGAATGAAAAGCTTCCTTGGATAGGCTTCGTTCATGATGAGCCAGCGAAGAAGGTGTTTACTCGTCTTCAAGCGACAAGAAGGCCCACAAAGTCTTCTCAATAGTCAGATTATGCAACTGAACTGTCAAACCAGTTGATCTTACGTCTATCTCCCCTTTCAAGGTTATCAGTTTATCTGATATCAACCCGTTCACCCTTCTGACCAGGCCATCAATGCCTCTGTTGTGACCAACTTTGTACCTTTACAGATACCCCAAATCCTTGAACGCCCGGCGCAGAATCTCCCGAATCACATTCTGCTTCCTATTATTATACTCGATGACATCCTCCCCACTCGCAATACTCGCCGCAGCCGACTCTCTCTTGATTTTCTCATACAACTTCCTATCATCCTCATTCTTCTTCAACCAATCCGTAAAGATCTTATGTCTCGCCGCCTCAGGACTATCCGGTCCCCAAACATGCAAATTCGTCGGCACATCCCCATAATCGCAGAAGAACCGATGGCCATGCCAATGCGGCTCTCTGAGCAGGAAGTGGAATCCCTGGCTCTCTAGTTGTGATACGTAGGAGGCTTCGTCGTTGATGTCGCGGACTGTGAGATCAATGTCGATGACTGCTTTTGCCGGGAGACCGGGGACGCTGGTTGAGCCGACGTGGTGAATGGAGATGGCTGTGTCGCCGATAGCAGTCTCAATTCGCGTTTTTGCGAGAGCGAAGTGTTCAGGCCACGTTGGGTCCGGTTCAACGATTGCGATGGGGTGTTTGACTTTGCGGAAGGCGATGCGCTCGACGCCGTTTGGGTCGAACTCGGAGTCTTTCAGAAGGGCTTCCTTGGATACAGTCATGATGGATTCAGTTGATGAGAAAAGAAAAAATTCAATGCCTTGAAAGATATAAGTTGGAAAAGGTTGGTGAACGTTGATCTTATTGTCCTCATGCCCCGCAAGTGTTTCAAGTCAGTGATTCGCTGCAGAAGTTTTGGTCTGACTCACACGCCGATGCATGTGTTACCGGACATTGTTACAAAGTCCATTGACTAAGCAACGTAAATAGTATTATTACATGCTAAAATATGGCCAAAGCAACAAATGAAGAAATGCATTTCATCAACTCCACCAGAGAACTTATGCCACCTAGTTACTGAGTGAGTGAGAAGGGAAAATGGCGCCCTAAGAGGGGAAATAAAATAGCGGAATCGGTTTGGTAGTAGATCAGCCATTTTTGGTGTAAGCGATTCCGCTGTTTTGTCTCCCCTAGCCTGGTATCATATGCAGGTGATGGATGCACCAAGAACGGGAATATCGTAAGCACTAACCAACCACGCCGTACCCCTCCCAAAACCCAGCTCGCCAGCCTATCAGTGCATCTCGGCCCTCGGTGCTCGGTTCTCATCGTAAGCACCGTCTTCCAACGCCGTTCTCTCTTCCTACCCATCTCCACCTCCACAAACTATCCGCTACTATGTCAAGCCCACTAGTCACTCGTCGCAACGGCAAGAAACAGGCATGTGAACCGTGTCGTCGCCGCAAAGTTGCATGCGACCACACTTATCCGATATGTCGGCGTTGTAGTAGGCGACCCAATGGTGAAGCAAATTGCTATTACGCTTCTCCCACTCAGGAAACCGCCGAGTCATCGCAGCGCCTAATACAAACAGCGACAGCATCTAGTCCGCAACCGTTGTCGAGCAGACAACTCGGTCCTGACGATAGATTATGGAGTTCACCGGCGGCACGAGCACCGGATGGATTCTTTGGTCCTGCCAGTTTCACGGCTGCATATCTCGAGACCGAGACTAGTCTTGCTGCAGGAGATGCTTCTGCTGCATTTGAGCGTGCACCGACTCCAACACCCCCATCTATTGCCGAGATACATAACATGGCAAACATGGATCAAGGAGCGAACAACCTAGCTACCAGAATCTTACAAGCTATTCCAGAACAACTCCCCTCTGAAGATCGCTGGTCTGGTTTGAACTGTGATGACTGGGTACGAATAGTTGGTAGGAAATTGGTTGAAAGCACATGGGACACCCTCGGGTCTTATCTACGAAACCGGTCGCGCCTTCAGTGGTTGGGAAGCATGATTTGCATAAATACGAGGAAGACACTTACAGAAGATCAAGAGGATCCGCATACATGGATTGCGAGTTTCTCAGGATCCAACTTGCGCTGGGAAGCAGTGGGGATCATGTTCCTATATGTCGCTCTAAATGAGGTATCAAATACCATGAGCCAAGACTCTAGAAGAATGTTGGAAGAGTACACGGAATATGTATCTTCCTGTATTACTCTTGCGAACATGGGAGGCAGTTCGGGATCTTTGATGCTATATCTCTTGTATAAACGCTCTTTCTTGCATGCTTGTATGCATGGAGAAACTAGTAAGCATCCTCTGGCCCTCACTCAACTGTTCCGGAAGCTGATTCGATTTAGGTCTTCCTTTCTGGAAATTCCACGCCGAGACAGTCGCCATGCTGACCTTTGCCGGCCGCCACGACAACTGTTCCAAGAATCTACGTGGTCCAACACATACCACAATACCATGCGAGATTCTACGCCGTTTCTCATGTCAGGTCTTTATAACTGACAAATTCCTCGCTACGTTGGTCGGACGACCGCCTTTGTTATCACGCAGATTCTGCTCTGTTGAACTGCCGCTGGACATAGACGATGTGGCACTGCTTGCAGATAAAGAGAGTTTCGATCGGTGTCGCGAGAGCCTGACCCTGGATGGTTGGGCTACCGATGGCCGTTTTCGCGCTGTAACTGTTTTGAGGATTCGAATGAAGATTGCTTTGATCCGGGATAAGATTTTGGAAATTGTAATGGGTCATAATTGTGTCCATGACAGCCGCGATCTCGTGTACGTGAACAACGGGTTGTTGGAATGACTTTGCTGACCAGTCTGCAGGAACATTCGCGGAGAAGAGGAACAGCTATATCGCGAGCTACCTGTGCATTTCCTCTATGATCCTGCCCACGGCATGCAAGATCTGGACATCGAAGGGGGACATCAGAAGCTACTAGTCAGACTGGACCATCTGCTCAACATGTTCCTTATAGAGCGCCTGCTAGTTAAACGTGATCCCATCTCCAACAGGAAGGATCTTGTAGTAATTAGCTTCGAGATGGTCGTCTTGACTCTGAGTATCTGGACCCAGCGTCATATATGGGCTGAAGTCAAGGGTGAGAACCAATGGACAGTAAGTAACCCGACCAAACATACACGCCGGTCTAACAGTCATCAGATAAGATCATACGCAACCCTCGCCGGAGCTATCCTCTGCATGGAGCTCATAAATTCCAACCCAGTGGAGGACATCAACGCGACTATCGCAGGCGAGACATACTCGCGCTCCTCAATCATCCAACAGCTAAGTCTACTCGCCGGATCACTGGGCTCTTCTCAGAGCTCTACATCAGTGAAAGTCAGGGCTGTAATTAAAAAGGTGCTTGATCATATCCTGAATGATCCTAGAGGACCGCCGACGCCTGTTGGTCTGGAAGGATTTGACTTTAATGCTGATTGGGATATTTTTACGCAGTTGGATAACATGGACTGGCTGATGGATGAAAGCATGGAGGGGTCCAACCACTAAGGGTTCTGAGCGCAGGATGCTTACTCACTTGGGAAAGTCTTCGTAACTCTGACATGCATAGCTTAGCACTCTTAGGTGACGAATAGCATTCCATTTTCAAAGCATTTCTTCTCTCCTAATTGGCTCACAGGAGCGGAATTCTCGTTCCGGATCCATGGGTACGTGTCCCAACTGCACGTAAGCTGCATAAAACTAACCTTTGAACGGAATGTTTATGTAAATGGGGTAATGTCGTATCTTCGGTGCTCGCTTCTCGCTTTCCTTATCGCGGGGTAGAAACGGCGTTCTTGGCATCCGAATATTCGGATAGGGAAGTGAAGATGTGTATATAAATGGGGGCCGTTCTGCCTTGTGATTCGTATTGCCACAGCTACTCATCCAGCACTCCAAGCAATTATCGTTGTGAATACTATTCATTATGACTTCCCTACCCAAGACTTACAAAGCTGCCGTCTTCACGTCCCAGGACAAAGACCTTGTTCTGCAAGACGTGGAACTAAAGCAACCCGACGCAGGCCATGTCCTCATTAAGGTCATCGCCTGCGGCGTCTGCCACTCAGATCTCTTTGTGAAGCAGGGTGTCCTCGGCGATGTATTCCCCCGCACCACAGGCCATGAAGCCGTCGGAGATGTTGTAGCTGTCGGTGAGGGCGTCACGAGATGGAATATTGGAGATCGGGTTGGAGGTGCCTGGCACGGAGGTATGTCACTTACCCTTATCTATCGAGTCGATACTTACATTATAGGGCATGACGGAACCTGCACCTCCTGCCAACGCGGCAACTTCCAAACTTGCGACAATCAAGTCGTCAACGGCGTAACTGTAGACGGCGGCTATGGAGAATACATGATCCTCCGTGCCGAAGCAGCAGTCCGTATCCCCACCGATGCAAACCCAGCCGAAGTCGCCCCTCTTCTTTGCGCCGGCGTAACCGTCTTCAACGCCATGCGAAACATGCACATCATGCAAGGTGGTCTAGTCGCTGTACAAGGTCTCGGCGGTCTAGGCCATTTGGCGCTACAGTATGCTTCAAAGATGGGTTACACCGTTGTAGCTTTAAGCTCCGGCCCTGACAAAAAGGATTTTGCGATGCAATTGGGCGCTCATCATTACATCGACACCAAAGCTGAGGACACAGCAGAAGCCCTACAGAAAATGGGTGGTGCTGACATGATTGTTTCCACAGCACCGCATGCTAAAGCTGTCAGTCCCTTGGTTGCAGGTCTCGCACCTATGGGCAAGTTGGTTGCCCTTGCGCCTCTTGGACCTGTTGAGTTTGATACAGGTCTTATGGTTATCAAGGGTCTTAGTGTGCATGGATGGCCTTGCGGACATGCAAAGGATTCTGAGGATGCGATTGCTTTTGCGCATACTCATGGGATTAAGTGTATGGTTGAGACGTTTCCTTTTGAGACGGATTATCAGAAGGCGTTTGAGAAGATGGAGAGTGGAGAGGTGCGCTTTAGGTCTGTTTTGACTATGTAGATGAACATTGGAGAGGAAGAAGGCAAAATTGCTTGAATGGGATCTTGTGCGGCGTGGTCTTCAGTAAGCACCAAAATCGATCTCAGATTACCCAACCTAGTCTTGGTTTCTGGCTTAACATCTACCTTGTTTATCATAATCATAAAGTGATTCCCTTCAAAGCAAGCCACCCTTTGGCTTCATGGAATCCCAATATCGTCGTCAGACAAAGTATTCCATACTCATCAACATCATCCCTCTTAACATTCTTAAGCCTCGCCAACATATGGTCCAATCTGTACTTCCGGTCAGCGTCATTTATATTGTTACGGCAAGACAGCTACCCACGGCTCAGCATGTATCAAATAATAATTCTCATTCCGCCAAGCAAGCGCAAAGTCGATATGATCTTTGGCATCCCACAAATGTGCAGACATAGTCACCGACGGACTTACAATACTCTGACTACACCGATTCTCACCCTTCAAATAGTAGTACGTAACTACAAAAAGGTTGATTATAGCTAGTGTTCGTCTCATTGACTCTTGCAGAATCCAAGCAGACCAGAAATTGTGCGCTGCAGATGAAGGGTACAGTGGTACTAGGTCAAGATCACGGTTTGAGGTATCTGTATACCATGACTCGCCAAAGTTGATAAGCGGAATCAAAGTATGCGCTGCTTCTTCGAGATGAGGCATGGTTGCTTCATATGTGTGTCGGGCACGAGGGTCGGTATCGTCTAGACGAAGGGTTTGATACATAAACAGAGCTTGCGCATAAGCTAGAGTCTCAAGTGGTGTCGTTGGGGGTGGACTGGAGAGAAGATCTTGCACGCGACACTCTATGTTTTCACGAATTACCCTCGCGTTAAGGTGGTTCTTAGCTGCATGAAGCGCAGCGGATGAAACGGCATCTACCTCGTGTGAGCACTAGAAAATGAACGATAGTAAAGAAGACATACGCTGCATTGATCTTGGCATGCCTTCATCGTAAAGGTGGGCATGACACCAGGGCATCTGATTCATTGAAACCATTTGAGAAGGCGCCGTCATGACTTTATCCATAGCATATTGAAGGCGAGAGGTAAGAACCCTCCCAATCTGAGGCGCAGCGACAAGTTGTGATGTCTCCAGCGCATTCTGAGCTGTTAACGACAAGCGAGAATCGTGAGCGAATGATGATAGGCTATCACCAGTACCAAAATTAGGCAATGAACTCTCAATATCCAATGAATCTTGATACAATGAATCCGTAAAGTCATCGGTAGGCTCCAGGATATCATCAAGCATATCAAGACATGAAGGATCAAAAGAGCCAAGACCAGCTACAGGCGCTGAAGCAGGGGTACAGGTACGTGTCTGCGCCTGGGGATACCGACATTCAATTCTCCGCTGAGAACAACGTTGACAAGCCGGACGCGCCTGATCACATCTTCTACGAGACTTTTTACAGGCTTCGCATGACTTGCGACGTAAAGGGGGGTCATCGCGCTCCGATGCAGTGAGAGATGCCATGGCTCGAGGGAATAAGCAAAGGGGGAGATTCGGAGAAGCGGATTAGCGCAGCGCAGAATTACAGCGCAATGGCCCACTATTCAGCGGAATTCCGCCTTAGTCATCACCGACAGCGCAGTTCAACAGCGCAATACAGAGCGTATAAAGAATAGACAATTCAGCTGTAAGAAACCATATCATCTCATCAGTGTTATATTCGCTCCATCACTCAATTGTCTCGTTATGTCTCTTCCAACTGTCTACGTTGTCGCCGCAACTGGCACTCAGGGCTCAGCAGTCTGTCGTCAACTACGCCAACTAAACTGGACAGTTCGTGCAACAGTGCGAAACATGCAATCAGCACAGGCTCAAGCCTTAGCCAATATCGGTGTCATTCTCAACTCTGGAGATTGGAATGATCAAGATGCACTCGCAGCTGGTCTTGAAGGCTGCGATAAGCTATTTTTGGTTCTCGCTCCCAATTACACCGATTTGGATGACGAGCGAGTTTGGGCTCAGAACATCCTGTCTCTTGCTAAGCAGAAAGGTGTATCTGATGTCGTCTATTCAAGCTCCATCAGCGCTGATGCTCCTGAGAAACGCACTCTTCTTTCACCCAAGCATCTTCTCCCCAAGAGCCTTTTCGTCAAGAACGTCATTGAAGGTCTTGTGAAGCGCGCCGAATTTGAGCACTGGACTATCCTCCGCCCCGGCTTCATCATGACCAATCTACTCGCACCCAAGGCCCTCTTCTATCGCGATTTGTTTGAGAACAACACGTGGTTAACAGCTTTGACACCCGAGACCAAGCTCAACTTGATCGACCCCGAAGACATTGCCAAATTCGCTGTCGCTGCTTTGCGCGACCCTACGAAATTCCATGGTCATGGGATTGATCTTGTTGGGGAACGATTGACAGCTGTTGAGATGATGGAAGCTCTATCCGAGGCCGTGGGACGTAAGATGACAGCTTCTTTTTACACGGAGGAACAGATCGCGCAGGACATGGAGAAGAATCCGTTCATCGGGGCATCGCTGTTCTTGCGGGATGGGGTAAAGCATGTTGATGCTGAGAAAGTCAAGACATGGGAGATCCCGATGGGTACTTATAATGATTTCCTTGCTCGGGAGAAGGAGGCTGTTCAGAAGACGTACAATTGAAGCATGTATAGTAGATTTGAGAAGGGTTTTACTGTGGGAAGTTGCAGCCAAATAAAGGAATCGACATTCTATACAAATAAACACAAAAACTAAAAGGTGCTTTACCAGAAAGTACAAGAAGAATAATACAAACTCTGATGCGCCGAAGCGTGTCCCCTACTCATCAACAGCAGGATCAAAGCCAGGAGCACCATCACCAGCAGCCTTCCTCAAGCTATCAGTAAACTTATTCTCAGCATCCCAGAACTTAGGTCCAACACCGCCATTCCAAGCATCAAACAGGTAATCCCTCAGAGATCGACCATTCACAACAGGCCAGTTATCCCAGCCGACAAGGTTACCAATGAACCACTGACCAGTGTAGTTCTCGACAGCATCGTCTCCCTCATTGGCCATGCGCCAGCAGTGAGTTTCGCCACCGTCTTTGTGGTAAACCACCTTGGCGCGCTGGCCGTCGAGACGGGGTTCGTTGGTGGCGTGCTTGTATTCGCCGTGGCATGAGGGGGCGACTCGCTTGACGTCTTCGCCTTGGACGAATACTACGATGTTTTCCCAGTCGTGGGTGTGGCCGTTACCTTTGCCTCCACCGATAGTACCCCAGCTAGACAGAATATTAGACACTTATCTCATGTAATTCAATGGGGGTACTTACACAATCTGGTCCTTCTCAAAGTAGTACTCATACATGATAGCACACCAACCATTGTTGCAACGACGTCGACTGTAGACATTGTTGTTCTCAAGGCGGTTTTGATCACGACAATCAGCCGCAAGGCCCTTGAAGTAGACATCCTTCTGGCTCAGACCGCGGTTGGTGTTGCCGTCTTTGTCGATGGCGGAAGTGTAGTAGCAACCATCAGTGTCGAAGTCGGTCAAAGGCTGGAACTTGTGCTCGATCTCGTGGGCGCCGTCGTCGAGACGGCCCATGAGGACGCGCTTGGCGAGTTGGAAGGGGGATGCTTCGACGCTGAGAGCGCCTGCAAGGAGGGTTATGGTTGTGAGACCGCGCATTGTTGCAGATGTAGAGGTAAGAGAGTTGATAGAAGAAGAATGTTCAAGTGAGGGGATTGAGAAGAAGCTGTTGATGAGGAGATGCAAAAAGAGTTTATTGACGGAATGGAGAGCCTATTAAATACCATTTTGTCTCTATCTTAACGCAAGAGGCTTTCCATCTGATGTACACTCACGATATCATGAAACCGCCAATCATCATCACAGCCACAAGAAGGAATACAGAAGGATGCACTATACAAGAAGGATTCACCAATTGGCAAGGCATCACCATCTCTAGACGACTTCACTCTGCAGGTGTATTTCATGCAAATCCTCAGCTCGTCGCAAGTAATCCAGCCAGCAGAGCGTCTCGTCCAATCAGAACATTTTCGCGCCGGACCTTAATTTAGATAAGCTTGTTTCTGGATCGAAGGATTTCGTCTGCGCCTCAACAGATCTGCATCTCATTTCATGTCAACGAATTACCATTGGACTGTTTTAATGCTTATGTTGTACAAGCTTTTAAGTTGAAACGTCTGAAGGATTAATTACAGGATGGAGGCTTTTGGGGGCAAGGCAGACTTTGGGGTAAGAAATCCACTGTGAAACATCCTTGTTGATTTGGTGGAAATTGGGATGTGCATTGACAGCCGTTACGCTAAGGGCGCTATCGAGATAGAGAAGCATCAAGCTTTAAGAAATTAATTCATTCCATAGAAAACAATCTATTGTGAAATTCTAAACCTGATGCCGTTTGGACGATACAGCGACTATGCTAATTGTGTTTCAACCTGCAAGATACCTTCGCATTCCCAATACGGGGCCGCCGCTCCACGTCTACTTTCGCATCCAAGGCCTTCCTACGTGGTTTTTGTTATTTTACTTCAATGCCCAGGTTAGTATAGTAACTAGTCGATTATATTCAGTTTCATTTGCGATGGGATAATGACTTAAGATTGTATGCATCACAGTTCAAAGACAGCAGAGTTGAGCTCGTAGTGAGAGCAGTAAACAGTAGCTTATTGTTCATTATAATGTATAGTATGTTGATATAATACTACATGATTCTCATCCAATGCTATGCAAAATATATACTAGAAACATTCCATCATGAAATCGAGCTTACTCGCCGGGCTGGACGGCAGAGTACATGCATGCAACAGGCTTCTCAACGGGAGCAGCCTTGACGGTGAAGGGAACACAGTTCTTGTTGCCACCGGGGTTGTCGATGGAGTTGTAAACCCAGACAGACCAAGAGGCCTTCTCGAGGTTCTTGCTGTTGGGGCAGGCGACAAAGTTGGAGCCGCCGTTGGTCAGGATACCATCCTTGGAAATCTCCCAGCCGTTGCGCTGAGCGTTGCGGGGCATGGGCTGGGCACCAGTGGTGTAACCGAACTTGCCCTGACCCATGCCGGAGAAATCGACGTAGACCTGCTGGCGAGGGTTGCCGATGGAGTAGAGCCAGAGCTCGTCGCCGTCAAGGGTGAAGGTGACCTCGTTGTGCTTCTTCTGGTCGTAGCAGCTGGAGCCCTGGTCCTTGAGCTTAAGGGCGAAAGACTCCTTGGAAGCCTGGATGTAGTTGAAGTGGACGGGAGAGGCGGAGCGGAGGGCGAGAGCGTTGAAGTTGGTGATCTTGGGAGTGGGCTTGGGGGCGGCGGAGACGACGCCGGCGGCGACGAGGGGAGTGAGGAGAAGAGCCTTGATCTGCATGATGGCGGTGGTTGTTTTGGGAGTTGTTTGTGGTGAAGATGAAGTTGTAGTTGAGCGAGTGGATGAGTGAGTGAATGAGATAGAATTGAAGGAATGGCACGAAGGATCATCTTATATGTAGGTTTGCCTCCTTGTTGGACTTGACGTTGCATCGTCATTGTGTTGCATCGTCATAGTCCAGGATCACCCTTGGCATTGACCTCGTGATGGGTCCCTGGACCTAATCTAACGGTCGATTGAAGGGAGGGGACCGCTAGAGTCCAAAAGCATAAGAGACAGAATAACCCAGTCATCATCTACCTGCTTAGTCTATGACTCAAGTGTAGTGTCATTTTGTCAGCCTAAGCCTCAATGATAGTCCTCCTATTACCCACCTGGGGACAAATGCCGAGGTGCCAATTGAAGGAAAAACAAGGCTCTCAAGTCATTGATGCCCAGGATCATGCTATCAAATTACGTCCCATTCTTTCTACCCCACTTCTAGAATGAATACGAGGTCTCCACCGGCATTTCACCCTGAAATAAGGCATTGACCCATAAGTCTCTCCCAATTATGCACCGAGAAATCATGCGCTTGCACCGGGTTACCCGAACTAACCCCACGGGCGTTTTAAATATAGCTACGGATAGATGTCTTCCCATTGGGGCTCGGCAGAGCCTAACCTATAGTCTAGAGCTGGCTAGCCACGCCTCGATTGTTCGACGTGATGCGTGCCACAGCTGTATACTGACATGTCTTGAATCTAGAACGATGTCTATTTTGAGTTCTTTTTAAGGAGCAAGTCCTTCAAAGACTACCGATAGAGCAACACCTGTAGTAACAATCACAGATTGACAACCTAATGCTAATAAACGTCCGGTTCTGAAAATATGTGTCATACGTCCTGCAGAATTGCTCTTTGAACAACGTCTTCTTGTAGGGTAGTTCGGTTGCATCTCACAAGGTTGGCGAGGATAACCGCGCAAATATAAGAACTCTAAAAACAAGTGTAAAAAGAAGAAATCTAGGACTCAATGCGGGGTATTTAGTAAATGCCTCGCAGAGCTAGTGTTTAGATCTGGCTATCACAATTAAACCGTTTCTCTTCCAAACAGCGCTCTTACGCGTACAACAACCCCGAACAAGATTTTCTCACATGCATTTAATTGTATCATAGTCATGTCAGAATCATTATGCTCAACTTGTCTATCGTTCGAGGAGTCATTGCATAGCCCCACCTCCGAGTACAATCGCCAAACCCTAAAGCCGAACATTAAAGCTCTCGAAGATTCAGCATGGCAGGGATGCGCGCTTTGTCGCGTCATCTACCAATCATTGATCTACGATGGAGGTGTCTCACTTCAAGATACTAACGCACCCATTGACATCATGACCAAGGACTCCACAATCGATCCTCTCTCAGAGGAGTCCCGGCTTGAAATATTGTCCGTCAAGGTCCAACAACGGAATGCTGCTCGTAATACATACCTATCCGTTCTGTTCAACAATGGAGGACAGAAGCAAGCTTTTGAAGCATATCGAGAGCTTGTCGGTCAGCTCCGGGACCCTACGTCTGATGAGGGAATGGAAAATATTGTCCATTTGACGTCAAGATGGATACGAAACTGTCGAGATTCACACATGCAATGCAGACACCCGGACGCTGAAAACAATATTGATTGGCTACCTTCAAGGCTCGTCGACGTCGGAACAGACGATAATACACAACCTCCACGGCTATTCCTTCCTAGCAAAGACCAGGGTTCCAAGAACCCCGAATACGTTGCTTTGAGCTATGCATGGGGTCCAGGCAGCAATCACTCATTCAAAACAACTGCCTCCAATCTTCAGGCAATGCTCGAAAGCCTGCCTTTCTCTCAACTGCCTAAAACGATACAAGATGCAATCATCTTCACACGTAAGCTCGGCTTCAGATATTTATGGGTTGATGCGTTGTGTATTTTACAAAGCGAGGGACCCGATGATATGAACCACAAAGAAGACTGGTCTCGTGAAGCTACGCGTTTTGGATACTACTACCAGAATGCAACTGTTACACTATCCGCAACTGGAGCCAAGTCTTCCGACGAGGGATTATTCTTACCGAGACCTGCTCAAACCTTTGACCTCGAACCTGTAATTCTCCGACGGAGAATTCCCGACGGAGGAACAAGAGAAATCTCCATCCTTCCAAAAGTACCAAGCTGGATATCAGAGATCAAGGGAGCCGCTCTCTACGAGAGAGGCTGGGCTATACAGGAAAGAATGTTATCGACGAGACTTATTCATTTCGCGAATAATTTGGTTTTGTGGGAATGTCACGAGTGTCGAGCCACGGAAATTGACCATGATGGACTGAGTCTGAAGGATAGAGATAGCGGAATGGTCTACGAAGAGGTCTCGGATTTTATGCCCGTGTTTCGCAACCTCCAGAAACAGGGCAAAGGATCCAGTCAGGTGATACGCGAGTGGTATAGCTTCATCGAGGGCTATACCTCTGCTAAATTTACGTTTCCAGGCGATAGACTTCCTGCATTATCGGGGATCTCTGCTCTCATTCAGAAGTACATTCCTCAGAGATACGGGGCTGGATTATGGCAGTCGGCTATCCCCGAAGGTCTGGCATGGCTGAAAGAAGTGGACTCAACCGTTGATTCTTCCGGAACCAGAGCAGATTTCCAGCTTAAGCTACCATCTTGGTCATGGGCTACTAGCAGAGGTCCAGTCCGTTTTCTTTCATCGCTGGATACCTGGGAGACAATGCTGAAGGTGGAAAACTGGGAAGTGAAATCTGCGGGTGTAGATACATCTGGTCAGGTTCTTGAAGCCCAACTAAGAGTTCGAGGCCCTTTCGGACTCTTTGATCTGTCGGAGTTCGGATTAAAGACTCGTGTGGATCCTGAATCTAGAACGCGGCTTCTAGAACACGAAGGACAAGTGGATTATACTCGAGCTACGTTTATGGATGCCGAAGTGTCAACGCAGTGGGTCTCCGAGGCCTGTCCTTGCATACTGGTTGGTACCGCGTATGTTCCCGGCTCAGGTCGCACGGACGGAGTCACCGGTTGTGCTCTTATTTTAGAACCGACTGGGGGCGTTGAGGAGTATCGACGAATCGGTTTCCTTTGTCTTCCTTTCGAAGACTGGCGGTCTAAGAATTGCGACCAGAAAGTAATTGACCTGGCATAAAACTAGAATTACAAGCTGATAGAAGAATCTAAAAAGAACTCGAGCACCTCAATCCTTTCTAATTAGAAGTCTTAGTGTCTAGAGATTTACAGCTCCCTACAGACAATGCCTTGCAGATGTGATCTTCAGCTGAGGTTTTATCTTGCTGCCTTTAATTTGCAATGTCTCCCTATAAGAAGAGTCTTGATTGGCTGCTTTATCCAGCTGGCAAATGGGATGTCTCGGAAGAGGCTTTCCGTCACGTGACGGAGTAGGGACAGTGGATTTGTTCTCAGGCCATGAATATGGAACTTGGTTAATACACAACATCTCATACTTACTGAAGGATACGTCAAGACCTTGTCTTCCCAGGCTCTGTAGCCTGTAGCACTAGGCCAATATCGTTCTCTACTCCTGTAATCTATTAGCATACTTAGTTCCGTGGCTCTAGGATGGTCTTAAGCTCGGGCAACGCGCCCTTGCCCCCTCTCCTACCTCGAAGAGAGAAGCCGCCATTCCGTCCGCCAGCTTCAACACCGCTGACTGCAAAGCGCAAGCCTGTCGCTAGTGCTTGTGAGAGGTGTAGAAAGCGTAAAGTGAGGGTATGCATATCTAGCGCGACTTGTGGCTCTAATGACTGACTAGCGGCAGTGTGATGCCGATAGACCATCGTGTGGGGCATGCGTATCGGGCGGACAGGAGTGTATATACGCGACTATTCCCGAAGAAACGAGACACACGGCCTTGAAACGTAAGCATATTGAGCTGGAGAACCAACTGCGGGAGATGCGCAGTTCTCATCAGAATCTCCAACAATTTGTCGAAGCTCTCAAGTTTGTCGACGATAATGCTGCCACCTCTATTGTCCGACAGCTACGGAATGGAGCTGAAATATCAGAGCTGGCCCAGGACGTTAACACTGGTAGCCTACTGCTTCAGTTGTCCGATCGTTCAAGTTTGATCGGGCGAGGTGAAGAGGCAGAGAACTCTGCGACAAGGCCGTCAGAGCAGACAGTCGTGGATAACCGATCGCAAGTTACTACCTCCCCATACGAGGAACTGTTTGACCTACTCCGAACAGCAAAGGACCAAGATGCCTTGGACATCCTCCGCAGAATCAGACAAGGACATGGCATCAATACTACTCTACGCAAAGCTAAGGAAGCGAACCCAGTGGCACAGCTTTCTCTTGTACCCGAAACCCGACGGTGGTACCAGTTCCCACATCGTTCGTCCTTCCCTCGCTTCCTTGAAGTAGCGGACAACCCGTATCTTGATTCGCACATGTACAGAGCAACCACCATGGACCCATATGTTCCACAGGTCCAAACAAGCAATAGGCAAAGCCCTCTAAACGAAGCCTTATATACGACGCCTTTCCATGCCGCCAAGATGGTAGATCCATATCTCTGGGACATCAAAGCAGCCAGATGGACTAACGTCACAAGTGACAATCAACTAGTCTCCGAGCTGTTGAACTCCTACTTCCTCCATCACTATACAATATATATGGGCTTTCACAAAGACTACTTCCTGGAAGATTTGGCCAACGGTCAGACACAGTTTTGCTCCCCATTACTCGTCAACACACTACTGGCTGCCGCGTGCCATACATCCATGAAAGTACCTGACCGCGCAAAGTTTTGGAGTCCACAGAATCTGGCATACCAGTTTTTAGCTGAAGCGCGACGGCTATGGGAGATGCAGGATGGCGAGAGCAGTCTGACAGCCATCCAAGCTGCCATTGTACTAAACATTATATATGATTGCGACACAATGGACAAAATCGGGAGATCATATCTACTGCAAGCTGTCGCCATGGCCCATGACCTCAAGCTTTTCCAATCCTTAACGAATAAACCTATGTCCAAGAAGATGCAGCGGGCCAGGACCTTTACTGCATGGTGTCTCTTTGCTTGGGATGCTATGCATAGTTTCCACTACCGCCTGTCACCTCTATTTGATGAAGCACCTGAGTGTCCTCTGCCCTCTGCACACGAACACCCCTCCTGGTATCCTGAGATCTATGTCAGATATCCTCTGGATAATACTGTCGTGTCCATTGGGTTTGGTCCTGCTATGAAAGCGATGGTAGACCTACAGCATATTGCGCATGATGTTGCGCGCTATTACTGGAGTGGCTACAGTCAACCAGCCAACGATCCATCACCCTTTCGTTGTCAATTAGACGACTGGCTCCACAACTTACCTGAGTCGCTTACATTCAGCAACATCATTCTACCCATGCATTTACGAATTCACCTTGAGTATTATAGTATACTCGTGAGTCTGATACAAGTGCAGATGGACACTAGGCCGGTCCCATCTTCGGAGTCTCCTGCTGGATCTGCTAACCAAGATGATGGCGAAGCTGGGAGCCAATACATACGTATCGAGACCCTCATTCGTATATACTATATGCACCACAACCTCGAAATATTCGACCCGTATCTGATTGTTAACCTTCTCATGCTCGGCAACCATGTCGTTGACATTCTCGATACAGCGAAATTACAGGCAGATGATAGAGACTTTTACCGTTCAACACTAGTTCTTTGTGCACGTGGTCTCTATGCTCAGGGAAAGAATAGCTATATCTCTAAGATGGTGTACTTGATGCTCCGCAACCGCATGCAAATTCGTGACCATGGCTTGCTGGAAACATACGTCCACGATGAGCCCAGCGCCGACCAGGAGTCTATTATTGGTTATAACCGGTCCAACTACCCTGTTCCTATCATCAAGATTGACGAGGATCCGCGGACAGTATTGTTAGGGAAGTTAGTGAAATCTTACGAGGGACTATCAGTAGATGAATCATAGATAGGCATGTTTGATTGAGTAGATCATGAGCTAGGAAAATGAACATAATAGTCAGGAGTGGTTTTACACACACTTTCTATCAAGTTGACTGAAGCATGAGTAAGTACTGCTCTCAAGAATTTAATGTCTAACTAAGGACTTAGCACAAAAGGGTTATATGTTTCACTATTGATGATATAGGAGTGATACTTAAGTAGCTCTAGGTTGCATTGAACTTCTAAGTGGTGGTCAGATATGGAATCAATCGGACTAACTTATACATCTGATATAGAAAATAGCAAGTGATTCAAGGGATAGCACAAGCCCTGGGTCAGATGGACAGTTTGAGAAGAGAACAATGCATGATTCCAAATGCTGTAAGCAATACAACGCTATGTCAGCACTACCAGCACGTTGTAACTGCGGAATACCTCGTCTTCCATTCGCAGAGAGGTAAGAGAAGAAATATCCTCTAAAGATTAGGTTGCCAAAATGAAATAGCCCAAGTGCTAGTTTAAGCTTCACTAAGAGGACTTACTTATTTTGTCTCTGATGCCTTTGACGGCTAATCTTTCTGGTACACTAACAGACTCGACCATTCCACTTGACACTTCATTCCTTGCACTTGATCCGTATATAAATACTGCACGGACGACACCAGGATTTATGAGAAGAACAGCATTGATTAGACTCCTTATTAATTTTCCACAACTACTATCCTAATCGCTTTACCATCCTTCTTTTAAGATGCATTTCGCAACTATTCTAGCCAGCCTCGCCCTCATCTTTCTTGCCAATGCCTTCAAAGTGCCCGAGGGTACCACTGACGGATTCTACAAAGTGTATCTCAACGCACAGGGTGAAGAGATCCACGAGCGTGTGTCCGATGTCAAAGACTATGCTACTTCTAGAGCTCCAGCCATTGCAGAGGCGAGAGTCCCTGGTTCCAGTGCCCTGGAAAAGCGACAGAATGGGGAGCGCTATTATTCCACTCACTGTGGCTGCGGCATTGAACTCAACCACACCAACTGCGATGATGCCGTCCAAGATCTAAAGAATCAGATGTACGACATTCTTTGGTATCTTCCAGCTGAAACTGCTTTCTACTCCATTCGTGATGATGTTGTGGCATTCAGCTGTAATATTACTCCTGATACTTGGTACGGACAGTCAGCTGGGTTTGTGACTGATATCCTCAGTTGGGTGACGAACGAATGTGGTTGGTACATCGCTGGGACTGGAAGCTTTTTTACAAGACAGGACGGGTTCTTTGTAACGACTTATATCGGGTATATGGTTTGGAGGAACGGGGTGGACTTTTGTCACGATTCTATTAGATCCGACAGATCGCACTGCTAGGAGCCAGGATTTATCTCGTACAATTACTGTCAATACACCTTCTTACGATATAAAGCGTTATTCGTCAATTCCGCATCTATATCAACTGATAACGGGGAGACATCATATGCATCATTGCTAAAAATGGAAGTGACAACATGAAAGCCAGCTGATGTAAGTACATAAAGGTACTTAAAACAGTCCAAGCACTTCAATAACTAAGTAGTACAATTGCGCTTCAAAGTCTACCTCAAACGGGCCGCCCATCTCTTCTCAATAGCCAGCCGCGCATTTTCCTCATCTCGTCTTATCTTCCTTTGCTCCTGGCATACCTGTTGCGCCGTCTTCCCCTCCCCGTTCAACATATCCACTCCCGTAGGCCCAGCAGCCTTGGATAGTATCGCCATCACGTTGTACTGCAGCTTTTCCCTTTCGTCAAGTGAAGCAGATCGACGGAAGAGACTTGAAGCAGCCAAGTGAAGAGGTGTATCTTGCGCCGCATTTCTCAGATTAGCATCAGCGCCGCGTTGAAGTAATGCGGAAATCACGTCAGCATGATTTACATCCATAGCTGCATGATGGAGAGGTGAATTTCCAGCTTCATCGACATCGAGTAGAGAGGCGCCATTGGCAATCAGGATGCCTATAGCTTTGACATCGACGTTTGAAGAGGCAAATGGGTCGCTTAGCAGGGTGTGTAGTGGAGTTTCCTTCTTGTTGTTGCGTACACTTGCATCGGCACCTCTGCTGCAAAGTAGTTCGAAAACAGCGGTGTAGTGCTTGTGTCGTCGCAAAGGATGTCCGGTGGCATTGTGCAAAGGCGTATTTCCATCAATATCCTGACTATTGACGGCCGGGGGATATGTTTCTAACAAAAGATCGATAACCCTCATCAGACCTCGGGTCTCTTGTTCAACCATTGATGAAGGTACATCCATCCATCCACGCCGTCGGTAGCTGCGAGTTGCCCAGTGGAGTGGAAGACTTCCGGTGCTATCGCGAACTGATTGGATGTCTGCAATGTTGACCCCAGCACCGAGTAGGACCTTAATTGCAACGAGGTTGAGGTGAAAAGATGCGATAGAAATCGAAGCCACGTTGGAAATGTAACCCATTTCCTCATCCTTCCATCCCAGTTTGAAAGGGTCTCTTGTTAGCTTGAAATGAACATCGGCGCCGTCTTCAATGAGTCTCTTGACTAGCTCGGTTCCTGCCCATTGCACAGCTAGCGTCAGAACTGTATCAGGGACACCCATATCCGACGACCAAGGCTCAACAATGTCAGAGGCGGAAGCACTCCGATCCAGCAGCATGTTCATGACAGTAGTGCTTCTCTCGATAGACGGTTCCCTATAACCCTCTATCGAATAAATGTCAGCCGCAGCCGCTAAAGGAGTGCAGCCATCAGCATCGCGCTCGTGGATATCTGCATCGTTGTCAAGCAAGAATTGCACCATTTCAATGTAACCTCGCCTAGCGGCTTCATTAAGCAGCACAAATCCGAGGTCTTTATAACTGACAAAGCCGGGCTTGATGGTGACAGTTTCTTGGTGAGCGAGAAGAACTTGCAGCGCCTTGACACTTCCGCTTTCGGCTGCGTTATAGAACGGAGACCAAGAGGGCGGGTTATTGTAATACTCGTTTCCAACCGCCGAAGGCTTGATGCTAAGATACTGTTTGAGTGCTATGACATCGTCGTTGCGAATGATCGTGTGAAGAAGGTCATTCCAGTGGTCGCCGGATTCGTACAAAACGGTGCCATCTTGACAAGTCATTGTCATGTGGACGTCGACAGGTTCAAGGTCTCTGTTGGAATTTGGGTCATGGCTGAACTCCTGGTAAAGTGACCCCGATGCAAGCTGTGCAGAAGACATGGTGGAAAGTGGCAGATGAAGAAAAAAAAGAGACTCAAATGTGATGACAAGTGCGGGCACTTGGACAATTTATTTAGATAGGTATTGCGCTACTACTTGGTAGTGATCCATCGGCTAACTTCTTGGCCAACAGAATGGGCCTTTGGATACTACCCCACTCCCCAATTTTCTAATCACACACCATATAAAAATCTACCCTCCAACTCTCCATCAAGATTCCTTTCCAACACAGACGTAATAGTGCAACCACAAACCAGAACATTCTTCACCAACCTTAGGATTCAAGCTGTAGAAGTTGGATAAGGCAATACCGTACTTCTCGGCGATAGAGTAACATCCATCACCATCATCGACATAATGCCATTTGTTGCAACCGTCGACAGCGCCAGGCTGGGTAGGAGAGGGTATCTTGGTAGCCGATGTAGTAGCAGCCAGTGACTTGGTTCCTGTAGCAGACTGTGTAGACGTTGCCCCGGCGGTGAAAGTCCCCGTAGAGGTGGGCCGATCCCATCCATCGACTGGCTTGACGCAATAGACATTGCCAGCGATCAAATCTGTGTCACAAGTGGTTTTATTGAGAGATGGATTGATCTCTGTAAAGAGGTTGATAGCAATGTGTTGTGAGAGGCAGATCTGAGCGCAACTGAGATCGCCGTCGTGGGAGAACCACTGGCTACAATCCAGCGTGGTGCCATTTGCGACCGGCCTACCCGAAGGAGGGTCAACAGCATGAGGCTCGCTATGCTCAGGGTTATTGAGAGGCTTGCCGGAGTACTTTCCACCCGGAGGTGACACACACAAGGCACTACCCCAGTAAGGGTCTGCATCATGCAGGTTGGTGCAGTTCTGGTTAAGTTGAGAGTTGAACGATCTGAGTTGGTTGCGCGACAAGTTCACACCCAATGCGATGTCAAGGCAATCGTCGCCTTTCTGTACTTGGTATAGGTCTGTACAGGTAAGAGGAAGACAAAGCTTCGTTCCGGTCGCAATGTTGGAGCAGTCAAAGATGTTCGCGTTGATGTAGTACATCGTGGCTGCAGATACGCCCTGAGCCAAGGCGATGGAGTCACAGGTATCACCACTCTTGGCCTCGTATGTCCGTCCAGATACACAGACATCGGTATCTGTATCTGGCACCGTCGTGTTGAATGTGCCATCGGTTGCGTTGAAGTTGTCTACATCAAGATTACAAGCCTTGGCTACGTACTGATAGGTAGATTTGTTGGCCTCGTCGTACGCATCGGAGTAAGGATCGGATTGCATCATGGCATACTTTTCATGTCCCTATGGATGACTGTACCTTTGAAGGTAGTGGAGACAATTGGTACCTCGGAGTCCATAGTATGGGAGTTTACCATAGCCAGACCGTACATATCCCAAGGGCGGTTGATCCTCAGATATCGCGGGCCGATGAGCGAGCTAAGTACCGGTAAGTGCTGGTCGCGCCGGATATCTTCGCATGCATTACTAACTTAAATCTTCCAACAGGTTCCCTTCATCATACGACGAAGGCTCACACAACAACCCACCTATGACTGACTACAACGACCGAACCCAGCCTCTTAGCTGTAGGGGACCAAATCAGCGCTTCTATCTAGGTTTGAACTACAATAGGAGTCTACGCGCGAGCGGTGAGAGACTTTGTAAGTATTACCTTGACATGTTGTTTGCCCGAGCGATGGACTGACTAGTGATTGTGTAGGGTGTGTGGTTTAGTGCGCAAGGCGTGTTCAGCCGTCAGAACCTGGCAATGATTTGGCCTGTTATCAACAATGGTCAGGATGAACCTCGAGGATTTAATGCTTGGACGCACTACGCTCCTGTCCCCGGAGCATTTGACCAGAACTGGCTACCTCATGGAGAGCCTGTGTTTAGCCTGTCTGCTGCTTACAACCTTTAAGTACAGGACATTGGGGATTGTCGAGTAGGAGTGTACGACTTTATGTCAGTAACGGGTTATCTCAACTGGCATGTTCCTTATACTTCGACTAGACGCTATAGATATCTTTTGTCACACTCCTAAAGCCACTTTGTGGTTCCGAGACTATTGATTGATGCCTCATTGCCTCAATGTGATTCATCCAAGTTCAAATGATGCACAGCTTGTAAAGGTGTTTAAACTGCGACATTCATGGCCATGCGTCAAGGTATAAGCCACAACAATAGCTCAATAGAGTCTTTGCTCTCTAGTCAAACTACCAACAGGTCTTAGGTGTACTGGGCATCTTGAAGAAATTTGTCACTAGCAGACCCCAAATAAATTAGTCTATCTTGTTCTTATCCTCTATCCTATCCGTTATTATATCTCAGATAGCTATGGCACATGACATGTGGGATTGATAAGAGAGATGCACTATGAACATTGATTTAGAATCAAGATCGGGGCAGGGAAATCGTGCGGACGCAAAGGAAGTCCATGTCAACCAACGATGATTTCGAATGATAAGAGCAGGAGTCCATATAGTCTATATAATCCCACAAGATACGCTACTGATCTGCGGCTGGTCTATACCTCTGCGCTACGCGATAATAATTTGCCTATTGACACTTCGTACGTTTGAACGGACGAGGGCCAAACCCAACGGGTACTATTATCTTTGACTTCCCCCAATATGGGGCCGAAGTTATTATTGTGTTGTTTTTATCTCTATGCCTCGGGACTTACGCGTCGAGAAAAAAGAAAAAAAAAAGAAAAGGAGAATGGGGCCGCAGCTCTGTGTCAACTGCTGCATCATTAGATGGCTTCCGTTCTACCTTTGCTAATGGTGCTACGCATCTACCTTCATTGATTCAAAACGAAAATAGTCGCGAATTGACCATGTTCCTCAAGGGCCATGAGTGAGCTTAATGACATGAGCGACTGTCTTCGGAAGGCTCGGGGTAAATTGAACTGGATTGACTTCAGGCCAGCACAAACTACGTGATGGAAGCAAGTCATCAACTGGCTCGGGAGTATCGGCTGACACAGTCTTGATTCATCTGCTCTTAACCTCCTTTGCCACCTCGACCGCCTGGCCCGCCCCTACCACCTCGAGGGCGGGCTGGATAAAGTGCTCGGTAATGCGCTCGCTCCCATACAGGTTTATCGTGCTCTATCCAAGCTTCCCTCTTTTCGTCGCACAATTGTCGTGGACATTTACCCTCTGCGTCCATGAGGTCCCTCAGTTCTTCCCCTCCAAACTTCACCAACCTTCTTATCACATCATCTTGCGCCGCAATCCGCTCTGGAGCTTCAATCCCCCAAGCCTGAGACCAGTAGCTTCCACGAGCAGCTCTATGTACAGGCGTTTCCTGTTTTGCATTTTGTCGGGCAGGATCAGCCCCGTGATCGAGCAGAAGCGACACAGCATTACCATAACGTAAGTACTCAGCTACCAGATGTAGGGCAGTATTTCCATCATCATCGGCATCATTGACACTCGCGCCGTGTGCAAGCAACGTAAGTATCGCCGATGTATCTATAACGGGCGCCCTTTCATTTGATGTATTGTAGCGTGGTTCGATGCCATCGAGTTTGAATAAAGTGTGTAGAGGTGTCTGGCCCTTGTTGTTGCGAATACTGGCATCTGCACCTCTGGCACATAGAGACGTGAAAACAGGAGCGTAGAGCCCATCGTGGCGGCCCATCGCTCGAGTCGCGTAGTGCAACGGTGTGTTTCCTTCTTCATCCTGAGCATTGATTGTCGTGGGGTCCAGATTGAGAAGAAACTCAATCATGCTCGTAATATTCGGCACCCTCTCTTTAAGTAGCCAGTCATAGCACAATCCATGCGAGGAGTCGTTTTGAGTGGCCCAATGAATGGGGAGACTTCCGCGACTGTCTTGAAAGTGACTTATCTCTTCATCATGCATTGTGACCTGAAGACTGCCAATTATAGTTTTGAAAGCATCTAAATTTGCAAAACTGCATGCAATGAAAAGAGCGTCAACTTCGAGGGTTTCAGGGTGATTCCAAAAGTCTAGCGCCCATTTCGCTCTTGTAACCTTAGTATGAATATCTGCGCCCTGCCTGATAAGTCTTTTGATCAATTCAGCGCCTGCCCACCTCACAGCTAAGGTGAGCACTGTTTCAGCTGGCTTGTCCTCATACGTAGAGGGGATAGCGTCAGTTGCGCAGGCGCCATAGTCAAGTAGAAGGTTGACAACTCGCTCGTTTCTGGCTCTTCTGGCTGGGTTGCCGCCCTCGTCACCAAGAAACTTAGTAGCATAGAAGTCTGCCGCTACGAGTATTGGAGTGCGCCCTTTGGGATCCCGTTCGTGGATATCAGCATATCGTGGCTGATTTTCGAGTAGGAATTGGACCACGTCGTGCTGACCCCATTTGGCAGCTACATGTAATAGTTCGTAGCCGCGGTGCTTGAATCGTATCCGTGGGGGGGATTGGATGTCTTCCTTCATGCCGCGAGCGAGAAGCATTCGCAACGTATCAACACATCCGTCCGCAGCTGCATTATAGAAGTAGTCCATCGCGTTGCTATCTCCAATAAGTGAAGGCGGAATGTCAGGCGCTCTTGGGATGGCCCATGACCCAATTTCGAGATACTTCTCAAGAGCCCTGGTGTCGTTTCGATAGACAATACCCGCGAACACAGAAAAGTCGTTTGTTTCGTGTAAGATAGACCCATCTTCATCGGTTATTGTCAGAGAGGGATATAAAGGGGTAGCATCGGGAACTCCGGTGAACCAGACACCATTTGGATCGTCTTCGTCGCTGATGCTTGAACTCATTATTGATTGATGTAGTTGATGTGATTGGTGTGATTGATTCAATCAAAGAGTAGAAGAACCGACCCGGACGGTGCGTTTTATCAGTACTTTTATAGGCAAAGCGAGCTCAACCTTGCACATGGGAAGTGGGGTTTTACGGCAGACTATAGTCCTCAAGTGGAAGAAGAATCAGTGACGCCTTATCTCAAGCAGAATCAGGAGACGACCCGATCTGGTGATACCGATTGATTGAGCTGGTACGGAACACTCATAGTTGAAATCAAAGTTGAACTCAGTCTGAACTCGGTTTTCTTTCTATCTGAAAGTGGAAACTGGAACTTGTTTGTGGAAGAAGCTGCCGGCTTGGCATTAAGAGGCATGTCATTCAGCCAATAGCTAGGCATCTGTGCCTGGGGCTTGTATGAGATTCCACTACCAATGCTCGCCGAGTGATTCACTCGATTTTCGGCTCCATTATACAGGGTAATATTATGCGGAGACCCACTGTGATCTGCCTGTATCCACCAACCGATGTACTACGTTGTGTCAGTCCGCTGTCTGGTCTGATTCAGGCCCATCCGCCGGAGCAGTATAATCATGTGAGGTTCATCGAAGCTGATCATGTAACCAAGACTCCTCGAAAGTATCAAACTGAGTCTGAAAAAGAAAAGACTGTGTTTTGCCATAGTGCACGAGGCAAGAGGCACCTTCGGTTCGTTTCTCAACATGAAATTTTCACACTAGCGACCAACACGACCAACACAGCCAACAAGGATCCATAATTGTCGCGAGTTGCCACCGAAGACAAGGGTGAAGGCAGAGGACCAACAAAAGACGCCCAGCAGAATATCTATTTATCAATTTTTCATATCTCTTCGAATCCTTCATCCAGCTCAGCTATCATGACGTCTTCTAAGTCTGACAGTGAATCACTTTATCATAGATATCGTCACGATCCAACCGAGATCGATGCAAATGGACATCAAGAAAACTGGCAAGTGTCGCCATTGAAGATTATTGACCGAGATGGTTCTGTTCTCTTTGAAAGGACGCAATTGAGTCTTCGAACCGACATTATTCTGGCAAATGATGTCGAGCTGCTTCGCCAGTATCTTGATGCTGCTCCTTGGGCCATTGAGAAACCGGGCCGTGAAGACGATAGCACGGATCCATTCTTCGTCGCAGCACAGAGTGGCAGGATCCAAGCACTGCAACTCCTTCTAGCCCAACACCTCATAGTCAACGGTCCGTCGGAGAAAGTCAGGTTTCTGGATCGCAGAGTCAATTTATTGTCTACCGCTGCCAAATGGGGTCGTGTGGAGATGGTGAAATTCCTCCTCGACAATCAGCCATTGTACGCTGATATCCACGAGCGAGACAGTAACAGGGAAAGTGCGATATTTGCTGCAGCTGATACTAGTGGAACAAGACACAGAGACTATCTTGGCCACCAAGAAGTCTGCCTTGACAATAACGAGGCCGTGATGCACCTGCTACTTGATCGAGGTGCATGTGCTTCTGATTCCCTCACCTGCTATGACGACCGTCCAGAATGTCAGACTTCTGAGACTGTCCTTACTTTGGCTGTACAGTGGGCGGGCCCTGAGTTAATTCAGCGACTCATCAACAATGGCGCCGATGTGCATGCCAAGGTTGTATGCAGGGTTACCTTCATTCCACGTGTGGAATTCTTCGATCAGTTCTTGCATGTTACTGCGATTTATATCGCAAGTTTTCATGCAAACTTCAGAGCAGTCGAAGTGTTGATCAATAATCGAGGCAATGGACTCGACATGACAAATATGACATCCCGCCGCGATAATCAGGGAAGACTTCCTATCCATTGGGCCTGTCAATACCAATTGTCGCCATACCCTAGCGCAATGCCTGTCTCGAGAATTGCCGAGAATGCTGAAAGCATCGTGGAAACCATTAGGATTTTGCTGAAGAAGGATCCCGAAACAGTCAATATCCAAGACAATAGTGGGAATACACCCTTACACTATGCTGCCATGTTCTATGGTGGCCTAGGCAAACAGCACACCCCAATCCTAAAGCTTCTATGTGATAAAGGTGCGGATGCAAGTATTTGCAATGCTTATGAAGAAACGCCTCTGCACGTGTTGTTCGGCCGCTGGTGCGGTGATATTCCGGTCGATACAATGGCTATCGAGACCTTGCTAGGCCATGGTGCCAAGCCTACAGACATCGATGTCTATGGAAATACGCCCCTCCATTACGCAGCCTGGTTTCTACTTCATTCAGATGCTGCATCATATTTGATGAAGCATGGCGCTGATGTCAGCATAAGAAATCTGCATCAAGAAACACCGCTCCACAGCGTTGCTGATTCTCCCCACTGGGCTGACAGCGCTCATGACACTCGGTCTCTAACAAAGGAGGAGACAGCAGACGAGCTCTTCAAAGACCAAGAAGCAATGGTAGCACAAGTTTTGGAAGCCGGAGGGGCTGAGATGATGGACCAGCCAAATCATGCGGGAAAGTCCCCACGACAGATTATCCAAGAGTGGAAGGAGCATGCAAGGGAGGTGCAAGCAAAACAGACAGCGATGGACAATGATGTACCTTGGGAAGATTGGCCGGAAGTGAATTCTTGTTGGGATAGCGTTGGTCGTGGAATACGCAAGAACGTCATGGGCTTAGGCCTGGTTGGAGGAGCGCGGCCAAGAAAGGATCTCTACTAGGTAGCAGTCAAAGCGCATCTTACACTGTGACTCCTCGCCGGGAGGTCCACTGTATCTGGTTGGCTATAGAAAGACCCGTAGAACTCCACTTACTGAGATTGTCAGACCGAACCAGTTTTATAAATATCATCCATGGACCCACGCACCGTGCTTCATAACCCTTGTCGAACACTTTTCTCTCACATTCAAAGAACTCATTCATTAACAGACATGGCGCCTTCTCTTCCACCAAATGCTGAGTCGCCTTACAAGGAATTCAGGCACGAACCCGACAACAGATACAGATCTCCTATCGACGTGCCCGTGACTCTAACTGATCACGATGGAACTCTTATCCATGAACCTGGAGGGTATACACTTCTTGACGCTCTAATCGCTCACGACGATGTTAAGCTCGTTCGAAAGTACTTCGCTATCGATCCTCTGGCCATCCCAAACTATTTTGACCTTCCTGATGGTGATGAGGCCTTCGGTGACATGGGCATTCCCTTCCGTCGCGCAGCCGAAAGTGGTAGTCTCGGCGTACTTAAACTGCTATTGGACTATACCACTAAGAACCTTGATGCCACGACACCGAGAAGATTGCAAGGGGCCGGTTTCCAACTCTTGAATGTGGCTGCACGATTTGGTCGCGTGGAGATGGTACAATGGCTCCTCGACAACCAACCATTATACGCCGATATTCATGATCGAGATTGGCAAGGCTATACGGCCCTTGCATCAGCTGCGAATCTCTTCGAACTGGACCGTTGTTGGGCCCCCCGCTGGGAAGACATTTGTTTTGACAACAGCGAGGCAACAATGAATCTGCTGCTTGATCATGGTGCCTGTGCCTCTGTCGTTGCCCGTACGGAGGACGATGAAGACTATAAGGCTCCCAGTGTTCTAACTATGGCTGCGCCGTGGGCAAGTAGTGATTTACTTGAAAGACTTATCGATGGTGGTGCCGATGTCCAATACAAGGTAGAAACGGGCTCATGGCAGCTAGACTTTGGAAATCAACGTGATTTTCCTCCCGCAATAGAGGTCAACTCGCTGTTCCTTGCATCTCTTTACGCAAACCCGAACGGCGTCAAAACTCTGGTTGATCGCAGAGGTGTCGGAGTTGATGTCGCTGACACGGTATGCTCTACAGACTGTGTCGGGGCCCTCCCTCTTCACTGGGCGGCACGAAGCCAAATAAGACATATTCCAGCATCTTTTTATTTTGAAAGAGCTGGGAGGATTCGTCGCACCATCGAACAGCTCCTGGACTTTGTCCCCACAACAATTAATGTCCAAGACAATGACGGAAATACGGCTTTACATTACGCAACCCGACAGTTCGGCAAACATGGCAGCACGTTCACTCCCATTTTGGAACTTCTGTGCGCTCGAGGCGCTGATGCAAGCCTCCGCAATTACAAGGACGAAACGCCTCTACATACGCTGTTCCAGCCCCAAGGCGATGATGGACCCATCGACATAACTGCTGTAACACTTTTGCTCTCTCACGGCGCGAAGGTTACAGATGTTGATGAGGATGGCAATACGCCATTGCACATCGCAACCAGGGACTGGCATTTCATCGATGCCGTCGCTCTTTTACTCGAGTATGGTGCTGACCCTACGCAAAAGAATCTCAAGCACGAAAACGCTCTTCCTTTAAAGATGGAATATCTGCTCGGCAGTAAATAGAGCTAGGATTGGGGAACACAGGGTAGAATTGTAGATGGCATAAGGGGATTACTTCGAGTAGTGTAAAGAAAAACAGCTGCGTAGATAATAATAAATTTCGCTTAGTAAACCGAATGTCTACGAATGTGGTTGATTTGAAGATCTAGATTGATCTTGAAGATATTGGTGCCATCACCTTCGTCAGTGTAGCCGATACATGCCTGGGAGATTCTCCAGCCACTGGGATGTTACTGGGCGAAACATGGTGATGGTCTGCCTGTGAGGCTCCTCTGGTTAACCAGGCTAGAGACTCAGTCCGTAGGTATCATCCGCATATTCCTTCTAATTAAGTAATGTAAAAGGGTATTACCAGCTTAGTAACTAAAGTATAGGATACCTAAATTACTATATATTTACTTACCCGCATTTAGAGCTGTAACCCTTGCTAGCCTTATCGAGTCGCAGGTGAATACGATGGCCGTCCTCCTCCCCGTCCAGGCCGACTCCTTCCAGAACTAAATCGCAGTTGCTTAGAGGGCTTACAAGGCAACTCTGCAATTCTCCATTCCTCTCTTCTCCTTTGGCATATTTGCCGTGGAGTTTCATTATGCGCATCTGGTACGTCCATCAATTCTTCTCCTCCAGCTTTCACCAGTCTTGCCAGCATATCCTCTTGCAATCTTGTTCTTGCATCAGCTTTGCCAACCTCGCTTGGCCAGGAACGACCAGAAGCAGCTCTATGGAGAGCCGTCGCTTGTGAAAAATCCTTTGCTGTGGGGTCTGCACCGTGATCAAGCAAGCACGATACGGCATCGACAAAATGTAGGTTTCCGGCTGCAATGTGCAAGGGTGTGTTACCAGCAACAGTGTCTGTAACCCTTGCTCCATGGGCAAGTAAAACAGATATAGCAGCCGGGTCGATAGGCACATTCGTTATGCACGTGTCGAATAAGGTATGCAGAGGCGTCTGGCCCTTGTTGTTGCGTATGCTAGCATCACCACCCCTCTTGCATAATAGTTCGAAGACGGGGGTATATAATTTACTGTTTCGACCAAAAGATTCTGTAGCGTGGTGTAAAGGTGTATATCCATCTTGGTCCTGTATGTTGACTGCCGCGGGGTGTAAGTCGAGAAGGAGTTCAATAAGACTTGTGATATTCTTTACTCTTTCTTGTAATATTGATTTTGGGATACATTCCAAATTATCTGGTAATTGATTCCGAGTTGCCCAGTGGAGAGGAAGGCCCCCTAGCCTGTCTCGAGAGCACGCCATACTCGCGGTAGTAACGACACCTCGACAATCAATCAGAGTCTCGGCAGCCTTGATATTTGCATGATAACACGCAACAGCTAGTGCGTTGACCCCAGAAGCAGAAGGACCCATAAACTCTGTCCATCTTTTTATGGTGGTATGGAAGTTAGCGCCGCAATCAATGAGTCTCTTGATTAATTCAGGGCCTGCCCACTTAACAACCAGAGTCAGGACAGTGTCTAGGGTCTCCTCATCATAAGTAGCGAGGACAGTATCGGAAGCATAAGCACCTCGATCCAGCAGTAAATTAATTACCATTTCATTGTTCTTAAGGCAGACTAGGTTCCATCTGGGTTGGAAGCAATATCTCTCTGAAAAGACATCCGCGGCTGATAATATGGCAGTGTAGCCCTTGGTATCTCGATCTTGGATGTTGGCATATAGTGGCTGATGGTCGAGTAAGAATCTTACTATCTCTATATAACCGTATCTAGCAGCTTCATTCAATAGCTGGAACCCGCGCATTTTGAATCTTATCGGTTGAGTGGAAACGGTATCCCTTAGGGCGTTGTTCAGAAGCCATTGAAGTACATCTAGGCTTCCACTTTCGACAGCCAGGCGGAAGTAATCAGTTGTTTCGATAATCTCTTCTTCGCCATTCGGAAGCTTTGGAACGAAACATGGTGCAATAGTGAAGTATTGCTGAAGTGCCCCGAGGTCGTTTTGCTGGACGATTCCATGTAGAAGGGGCAGACCTTCCATTTCATAGAGAATGGAACCATCTCGATCAGTCATGGTCATGAACACTCGATCTGGTTCATCTTCTTCACCAACAAATTCATCATTAGGGTTAACCCTGAATTTTTGATAGGGCGATTCGGTTTCGGAGACATCTGGCGGAGCCATGCTGTGAGCGGTAGAGGGAAGCTAAAAGACAAAGAATTGGTTGGGTGTTGTTAATGCCTAGCTAGAGACTCGGCCCGTAGGTGATGTCTGTATATTCCTTCCAAATAAGTGATGTGAAAGGGCATCGCTAGCTCAGTAACCGAAGCACAGGACACCTAAATCACAAACACTTGCCCCTGTCCAAAGTCTTGACCCTTGCTAGCCTTATAGAGTCGCAAGTGGACACGACTAACAACCAACACATGAAGCTAAGAACCAACACGTTAAGCTAACGACCAACACAGCGTCGCAATTGTCTCGGAAAAAGACGTCCTAAAGGGCAAGGAAGTCAAAGATGGAAATTTCTTCATTCCGTACGCGAAGGCGAGTTTAAGAGCCTCGGCTCGTCGGCATCGTGTCGAAAGATGTCGTGCGACAAAGATCACGCTGTCTAAAAACGGAACCCTGGCTGCAGATGAAATGTCCGAAATCTGAAGGGAGTTCACGCAGGGACCCACCCACTAGCTAACCTAGACTTGGATTTGGAGGAAATATCGAGGTCGTAAAAGAGTGAGTCATTGTCCTATCTATGTAGTAGAGAAAGATGACTATTTATTTCTGCACTTTTATTTCAATATATTGCTTTTTGCCATCTGCTAGAGTTTAGCATTCATTTACCATTTTACTCCATGAGACACAAGGTAACAATTGTTGATTTGACCGGTACGAGTTGATGAATGACGTCCAAAAAGCTGGACACTATGTAACAAAAGAGTCAATCCAATGAATACGTATCACCGATGGAACCTAAGATTTGGAGAGTCGATAGAACATCACTGGTCTCTCTGGACACCCAATTCCTGCGTAGCATCAGCGTTAAACGGTGGCAATGAAACGCCGGAGTGTAAATAGTGATTCAAACGGATCACCGTTATTGAATTAAAACATCTTGTCTTGGCTGTTGGTTCACACGACAAATGGCATCAAGAGCCACACCCACTGGTCCTCGGTTGCCTGCACCGAGACTAGGATCATTACTTAGTAGCGATGATGCTAGTCAAGGACCCTGGACGTTTCCCATTCACGATAGAAAAGCCGCTCAGTGAGATTCTTGGCTCGGCTCCAGCTTTGCCGAGATTCACAGGGTCCGTGATTTCGCAGGGATGATCACACTGCCCGAGAACGATCTTCCGCCGAGACCTCAGTTCATCCCACTGAACCTTTTCGGCATTATTCTGCGGTGTTGCATACAAGGTACTGTACATGATGGCTGTTGGTTCTTCAGTCACAGGTCCGAAAAGCGCGTTGGGCTGGCTCAGCCAGCCAGCCATCCGACTGCAGGACCGGGGGAAACTAGCATGATGTTCTTTGTAATAATGCATTTCCGTGAAGAAAGGTTTGTGGATATTCGGTAGCATAAGATTGTACTTAATCGGCATAAAAGTACTGCAGGAGTGAAAATTCAATCAGCAAGTTGAGCCTTTTACTACTTGCGTATTTTCTCAGATCATTATGCATTTTACCACTGTCTTACTCCAGGGCCTCTTGGCCGTTGGAGCCACGGCTCTACGCGGCCAAAGGATCCAACGTCAGGATGGCACCATCGATCCAGGTCAACCCTCGGACTGCACCTGGTGGGTAACCAGAGAGGAGGACTACCAAGATTGTGCATATCGTGAAGAAGAATGGAAGCTGAAACATTCACAATTTGTTGAACACGTGAGTGGTAATCATTAACTCGATAATTATATCGTACTCATAGGTTCTAGAATCCTACGGTCAAAGATGACTGTAGTGGCATGCAGTTTGGACACTCCTACTGCGTCGAGGTGAACAATGGGCTCCCCCGCAAGGAAGAGCCTGCATCCTCCAAGACAACTACTCAAGCCAGTGTGGCTGAGCCAACCAAGACGCATCAGGCAAGTCCAGCAAGACAGACACAGTATGGTCTCATCGACACATGTGTGTCCTTCTACCAGGCCAAGAAGGGAGATACATGCCCCAAGATCATCGCTGAACACAACAACACATTCGACAAAGACGATCCAGTCAAATGGAACCCCACCATCCAAGAAGACTGCAGTGGTATCTGGGCCAACTACTATGTATGTGTTGGTGTCTAAGTAGACGAGATAAGGGCAAGGGAAGGACTATAGGGAATATTGTAGTACTTACACATAGCATGAATTAACTGTACAACATTTTATTACATGTATTTTACGTAATGTTTGTAATGATATTAGATGATGATTGTCTAAGTAAAGAGCTAGATCCATATCATGCTCCGACTTGTATTACCGAACCTTCCTGGAAACGGCAACTTCCTGTGCTCAGAGGTTGAGAGAAGCTTCTATGTTAAACGTAGTATCTCAATCTGGTAGCCAATTTCGGCCACTAAGAGATGAAATAATTCTGTCAATGGCGATTTCTGTTGCGACCAGAATGTTGAGGACCCAGGCAGTGAACATCCCGTCGACTACTTCAAAGGAGATGGATGCAGCTGTGGTGATCCCATGTGAGGGACTGAATAAGGTAGCATGCTTCAAGTCGATAGAACATTCACTGGACAAAACACCCCTTCATTACCATACACTTAGCCACTAAGGTCGGCGGCTCGCTAGCTCCCTGTGGCTCATTCTCAACATACCAGATCATGATCCGGCCTATGGCTGGCTTACGACGTAAGCGTCACAGGTTGACACAGAGCTTTGACCTACTTTCGCTGTACATAAATTCACTCAGCACTAGATAGAAGTTAGTTCACTAGCTGTCACCGAGACTTGTTTATCGAGCTATATTTAACTCGCTTTATTTCAAGGTCATGCCATCCATCATCGTTAGGTACCCCACAATTGTTACGTCAGCATAGGCAGCACCTCTATTTACAGGTTGAAATTCTAAGCTTCCTTCTTCCAAGCCAAACATCAACCAACAAAGAAAAATGTCATTACAAGACAGCCAGATTTCGCCTGAAGAACGACAAAAACGATTGCAGGCAGAGCATTATGCTAAACAGGCGGCGGTCCGGGACGCGCAACTAGCCAAGTTACGACAACAAGCCAAACAGGCCGCACAGCGCAATTATGGCAGTCCTAGTACCACCGGCTTGTTAGCTTACCCTACTCTCCCCAACCAGGCAAACTCCCAGCAACAAGGAGGGATGTCACCAGAACAAAAGAATAGCAATGAGCTTTCGCCGGAAGAACAACAAAACAGGCGGCAGCTAGTGCGTGCGATACGTCCTGAATCGATGTCCCCGGAGCAACTACAACAAGCCAAGATGCGACTTCTGGCAGCACAACGCGGACGGCAGATACAGGAGATGGGATACCAGCAGATGGGCGACGGCATTCCCAACAAGTGTCCCAGCGACGTGGAGCTTCGCGTGGGATTGGAGGCCGACGTACCAGATTTTGTGAATTTTCGGTCTGCCTGCCGAGAGGGTGACTTATCGACCGTTAAGTCAATAGTGTCCTCTCAACCTCGCTCACCACTCTATCTTTACAAAGGATTAGACGACGCTTTTAAAGATGGCAAAGTCGACATTTCACATTTTCTTCTACAGTCTGGAGCACCAATGACACGAGCAACACCAGCAGCCATCCTCAAAGCCCCAGCAGATAAACAGGTTGCCTTATTCCAGGTTCTGATGGAGCACGGCTGGACAGTCAATACTCCAGACAGCCTCCTTCCAGAAATCTTCCGGACTAACAATGTGCCATTATTCGATTGGTTTCTGGAACAAGGCGCAGATCCCAACGTCGCCGGGCCTCAAAATGATCGAGAACAAACTCTCAGGCTGGCAGCCACTCGGGGGAGTGTTCAAGCAGTGCAGAAGCTTCTGAAGGCTGGAGCTAGGATGGCCAGTTCGGGGCTTCATTGGGCTGCAGGCGCCTGTCCTGAAGATTCGTTGTCCAATATCGTACGTGTTGAACCGAACGTGGAATTCGACAAGTCAAGAATACCTGTCATGGAGCTGTTACTGAACAATGGCGGTGACATCAACGGCAGACTGGAAACGCACAGTTTGGAAGAGCTTTACCCAATTGGAATTGCTGTCAAGGCGGGTGCTGTTGAGAGGGTCAAGTGGCTATTAAGCAAAGGGGCAGATCCTGATCTGAAGGGGCCATGGGGTAGTGCCAGGGACTGTGCTAAGCGTGATTCGAGCGAAGAAATGAAACGGGTGTTGGGAGTCGAGCAGTAATCCAGTGTCAACATTATTAACCAAATCCAGTTGCAATGGAATAAATTCACAATACGCGTATAGCGCTACCAGATGAGAAGCATATCTTGGTTCTCGTCGCCTTTCCTTTATCTCCGTACCCAGTCAGCGTTCTCAATGGTAGCCAGATTATCGCTGCGAAAACTGATAGCAAGGAACTCCCCAGTGGCAGTCCATGGAAGTGCCTTACCTGTGGATTGGCAGAGCAGAACAGAAGATGGACGGCACCGACATATAAACTATCCACAGCCGTTTGGTAATAGAAAAAGAATCCTTTTCTTTTACCAATACACTAGACTGTGAAGGGCATGGGCTGTTTAATGCATGGGTTGGTTAATGCAGCCTGTAGATCTCGGCGTACTCATATGTATCCCATTAGAGGGAACATCAGCTCCGATATTCGAGAGCTTCAATTGACAAACATTACTTCCCCTCAGGTGTTGCAAAGGTAATATCATTTGAAAGGGCACAGAATGTAAGCCAATTAGGACCTTGGGTGAGAAGAAACAGAAATACATATTTCCAGTACAGATTTGCAGCAAACTGACTTTTTGTACTACATCTCTGTAAATGCTAATATAGGTAGATAGCTAAATGTTTTCCATAACTATATCGTTTAGCCGGTCCCAGGTGAGTATTACATAATACGCGTATTTAAAAACTTATCATTTTTTAGAGGCCCACTACTTTTAGGTAGTACGACTTGTTAAAACCTGGCTATCCTGGAACGCGCCTCGTTTCCCGGAAACGTACCTCGCTCCTCGTAAACGCACCTCGTTTCCGGAAACACACTGCGCTAATTATTTCCGCAGCGTCACCTAACCATACAAATCCTCAATAGGCCTAGCTTAGAGTTGCTTCTAAAAACAGGGAAAGCCGGATAGATTACCTCTTTCAATTAATAAGTCATTTAATCCACGATTTGACACGACTGATCGGCAAGCCTGGATTAGTAGCCCAGTAAGTATGCAAGTTCGAGGCTTACCACTTGACTTGTTAAACGAGCTTGAGCGGCCCTCATTTAGACTAGCTTAGTAGATTTAGAAGCTCAGACAGTGCATACAGGACCTAATTTAGTATAGTGGCTAGGCTATGCAGAGGTTATGCCTGTGAACCAGGGCTTGTGGGTCGCATGCTGTGGAGGCTATACCCTTTATTTATAGTTGACAGCCGGGACATGGAATGGCAAAACCTTCCTCCCCTCCCACAATACGTTTTCACATGAACATCAGGATCTACCGCTTCTGTTCCCTGTCTTTTGATTGGCGCCTTCAGACATTCGACCAAAAGATTCACTGTATCATCCCTTCAGCTACCCGTTGACTATCAGCCACCATCTACGTAAAGTAGAAGACTACAGCTTCATTGCCAAAACAATGGAGCAGCTCAATCGAGCCAATTCCTCCTCCAAGGATGCCGTGCGCAGTCATTACGAAGTCGTTCCAGGTACTTCGAGCTCCTGGAAATCCACTGCGATAATTTGGTTTCAGCAAATGACCATCTTCAAAGCCCTTCTCATTGTATACTGCCTCAACGTAGTGGCATGGGGAGGGATGATCTTCTTGTTAATCTGCAACGCTGCACCGGCCATGTGTCACCCGACTTGTGACGATATCGACTCTCCGCGCCAAAAATGGATCGAGATAGACTCGCAGATTCTTAATGCTTTGTTCTGCATACCGGCATTTTGGCTCGCTCCTCGACGATGCATCGAGTTCTGGAAAGCAGTCAAGTACACGACGAAAAAGGACAAAACCGCCCTGCGCCAGCTCGCCGCGACATACCGGGAATGGTATCGGCTTCCTGGATCGGACTCTATACCCGCTCATGTGGGCCCGGTCGAAGTGGAGGCTTGGCTTAATGAAAACTCATGTCAAGAGGAGGTATTGCCTTGTCCGACGAGCAGAATTCCCGAGCCGCCACCTTCTGGGCGACGAGCAATGCCAACTAGAATGTGGAAGCTCCAGGCAGTCATTGGTTTAAGTCTGTTGAACACGATATTCCAGGTCATTTTATCTCTGTTCATGTGGTGTTATAACCGTCACAATCGACCAGCTTGGTCCGTTGGACTGTTTCTCTGTCTAGCTTTTGTGTCATCAATAGGTGCTGGTGTACTCCAGTTGCTGGAGAAGAAGAGAGTGCAACAAGTTGAGAGAGGGCCATGTCGAAGTACATCAAGAATTGAGGACGAGGAAGTCGCGTTGGTGGATTGTTAGAAGCTGTTAAAGAGCATCCGTATGTTGTCAACGATTGGCCAAAGCCCTGGCTAGGTCCCGCAGTTGAAAGTCCTTTTTTAAGTCGTTTAATGATTGCGCCTGATGATTATCTTGCTTCTCATGTTAATGATTGTGTTAAGTCCGGAGGTCCATATTTTCCACTGAACATCAAGTTTTTGACCTGTGCGAGATATAACCCTTGCCTTAGGGAATCAGAAGAATGGGTCTTCAGAGGCATATGAGACAAAATAAGTTGATCACTTTATGCAAGCTTGGATCAGAGCTTAGGCGACTTTATTATGGTACCTCAAGCCCACTGTTTCAATCAATAAACTGGAGACCCCAGACACGTTCATTTCAAAGATTGTGAGCCACTGTGGTTGGCGGCTCGCTGGCTCATCATCGAGCTCACAACTCACGACGCGACCTAAATACATACCTATGAGCTGTTTCCAAGCGTACACATTCTGAACTAGCACGAGATAGATTACCAGCTACAAAGACGACCTTTTTGCCTAGATATAGCTGTCTGCTTTATTCATCCTGACACTTCGCTTTACTCACCTTCCAGTTGGACTAATATAAACAGCGTGGACTATTTTGTCCTTGACTGGCCCTCGCAAGAGCGTAGTGTCAAACACCTTTTGTCTTAAGAAGCTGCTAAGTCTACCCTGTATTTACATAACAGTGAAGGCAAGTTAAACCTTTACACATACCTCTTTCGTGCGCCTCTATCTATACATCTTCCTAATGAAATAATTCTACGGTTCTCAATGGCTGGAACAATAATGCTCCCATATACATAACTGCTTCTCGGAGAATTGCAGACATTTTAGAGAGCGTTGATTTATTGAAGTTGGTGGATAGATGACACAGTCTGTCGTTCAAGGTATTGTTTGGGAAAGGGGAGGCCCCATCACCTGTTTCAAAGAACTCGAAAAAGATCACATGCTGTTATCTAAACCCACCATGTGCACAAGTGTTAAATCCTCACCACCAATCGTCTACTCTAACATCCACCATCTCAGCAGCAAGGCTACGAACATCACTCTTCCTCTCTACGTTGTCCCCATTAACCCTCTACTTCTCCCGCCTTTTCTGCCCCCTCAGTCTTGGTCTCAGTACTACAGCATCCTCGCCTCTTTATTTTCTAAATTCCTTGAAATCTCATCACTCCAGCGCATGCATCCTACACCGCCTCACTTCTCAGCATCTAGCCAATCTGGAAGCGATAAATTATGTAAATTCCCTCTTACCGTTGCCGCACGTGCTTTGTCGATCGAGATCGGTCAGTTAGCCTTCTACATGTCTATGACTGCAAGCTGAAGCCTCTGTACTGGCCACTCGATCGATAGCCCCTAAAGAATAAATTCCTTCTGGTATTCAGAGACAAGATTCTTGCATCACGAGGCGTCCAACCACTTCAGAATGATAGCCTATTGCTAAACACGTCATCCAACTTATGGGTCAGTCAAGAAGTGCTTCCTAAATAAGACACAGCGTATTAACAAATCAGATTTCAAAGAGACGCAGGCGTACTTATCCTGTAGCCTAACTGGGACTGACGTATCTCCACATTACACAACCCGTGTCTGACCAGATTGCGGTCAAACGATGCACCTGCACGTTTATGGTGTGAGGCACCATCTAGCCAATTGGCCCTTAGCTCGTCGGAACTTTTACAGGGTTCGGGCCTATACCAGCCGTTCCGCTGTCACAATCACAGCTATCACATTCTTTAGCTGCAACTTGCAGGTATGATCAAACGCCACAGTTCGTAGCGGCGGCTGAGGGCGATCGCGCGGCGTCTTATGATTCGTCAATTGGATCTGTTTCAACAGATAAGCTGAACCGACAGATCACATTTCCAGTCAACAAAAATCCCAGATCAAAATAGGAAATTGTTGACGCTTCGCAGGTGCCCTTCTTGATGCCTCCAAATCATCCACAGGCTGGTTATTCCAGCCAGTCTGAGTCTTCCATTTTCGTGGCTGCACAATGGGTCGTCGTTCAATGGACACCCCGGCTGATATAATTACTGCTCAACAAATGAGTCTGAGGGGTTTTTTAATGTAATCAGTACAATAGAAACTTTTCTGTACATGATAAAGCTGAGTATGGCTCCGGAACATAACGTCACAGTGATTAGAGAAGGTTCGACTCGCAACGGGCCGCCCGATGTAGATCCCGAAGGTTTAGCTCGATTAACTTTCTTCTGTGAAATGCCAAGCTGCGAAGTCGGGGGAGCATCGCTGCGCCGACATCCGGGCCACTCAAGGTAGGAACTCTAAGACACGGGATTCAAGTCACTCATCTGAACTTGTTTTTGACAGGCAGATAACGGCCAAAGGCGGCTTGGCAGACCCCGCCTCATCTTCTTTCGACGGCCTGCAGGAAGCTATCGGGGATTTAAGACTTGACAGGTGGGCTACGTGACCTGGAAGGTTTCTGAGACGTCCATGTTTGTTGTCAAACAGGGCTGCGTCTATGTCGCATCCCTTGGCAAGGGAGGTATACCCCTCTTCGTAAGCTGACCTGTAAAGCAAAGAGGATTTACACACTGCGTCGATCTTTTGAACATTGCGAATGAAGTTGCATAGAGATCAGCAGATGGGTAATTTGACAAGACTCTCAGGTGGGTGACAGAAGGAATTTCCTACATGGCCTATTTAAACCTCCAAAATGGGAATCTATGGGTCTGTCTCAGCTTCAGGACGTAATTTAATCATTATGTCCTCTGGACTCTCAGCAGTCGATTCCTATGAAACTCTGACGACTGCCAACTGAAGGACCCCCGTCTCACAGACTTGTATTCTGGAAAAGTCGTTTTAGGATTACTAAGAAAGCCGTAAGCTATCACCAGTTCTTTGCAAGTGTGGGGTGGTCTTGGCAGCGTGCGGCTGGACCAAGCAAAGACACTCTAACCAAGCTGCCCACTGTCTCAGTTGCAAGCCCGGAAGCTGGCCTACCACGACTGCTATTATGTCTAACAAATGAAGCGTTTTGTAGGTAGCTTCTGGTCAAATGATCCATCTCCACGGGATGCAATAGGCAATATTATACGAAAAAGGAAAGACATGATTGATCATCGTACAGCCCTGCGTTTCAACACATATTTTACGTCAATCATTTAGCTTCAGGGACGTGTGAAAGCAATTATCTTGGAAGTGTAATGTTTAAATCGTGAAAGGGAGGATTTCACGCTTCAGTCATCCTATCCTGGAGTATCAGCATTCAGTAGTGAACGTCTGTCCAACCTTTGTCCATTCTTTAAAGTGATCTACATTAGTTCCGACTCGGGTATCTTGCGGGAGATTAAGGGATTTAGAAGCGTCTTGATCTACAACAGATCAACGGTTGTAATCTCCCACACAGTGTCATCTTCTCCACAGGCGCCACTAACGTCAAAGCTGAACGTAGGTCTCGGATTTGTGTTGACTGTCAGGATAGTTGCCTTGTAGAGGTATCACATACCAGACAAGTTATGCAGCCGCACCAAAACGGATACACAGGCCCACGTCTCAATTTTCAGGCGTCACTCTCCCTTTGGATCACCGGTCGAGGGGATGCGAGGATCCCAGACATCGACTCACGACTGACCTCCAGCTACGTAGCTATCGTGAGCTCTCCCAGCCGTTGATGACGTCCTGTCAAGACATTCAGCTTGACTGAGATGCAAAGAATGCACGGCAGATACACGCGTGCCCAAGATTTCGTGCCAAAGACACAACTCAGCTATAGCCCGGTTGGAGATCGACTCACGAAGCCCAAAAGTCTATAAAAGCCATCGCTTGTCCTGCTTCAATCATCTATCATCAGCACTCACAATCACACACTTCTCTCACAACGACACTATCACAGCTATCACTTCTCTTATCTGTTCTTTCAGATCCCCTCAAACCATCAACATGAAGGCCTCCATCATCCTTACTCTCCCCGTCCTCGCCCTTGCCGCTGCCACTCCTGCCAAGGTTGAGAAGAGACAGTTCAATCCCCTTCCTTGCCTGCAGGAGATCCAAGGCCTCGCCGATTGCATTGACCCTGAATTTCTTGCCGACAACCCCTTTGCTCTCTTCGGTGTCGTCTTATGGCAAGTCACTCTCCTAGAACTTGACTTTTAATACTGTAGATTACTAATAGACAGTAGTCTTCCGCCTGCGGTTCTCCGAGCGGCTGGTAGCTGCCTCCGCCTTCCTGGCTTTCCTGGTCTTCCTCTTAAGGAATAGACTTCAGAAAGAAAAACAACTATTCACCTCTGGCGGACTAAGCTCAGGCATTTCAATTCTTGGAGGATCGAGTTAAGATATTAGTCATAACCTACAACTGTCGCCTTATCCTGCTAGCGGATACCTAAATTTACATTCCTTTGAGGCGATAAGATTCCAAACTGTGATATTGTGCTCATGGATTCACATGAATGGAAACATTACAGCATCACTTGTAACGATATTGTACTAACTGTAGCTGAGCCTTGAGGTTTAACTGAAAACAATTGTCTTCTCCCACTCGGAAGCACTGTTATACTAGAGAAATAGAGACACTTGAAGCTATATGTAAATATTGATAGGAACCAGATATCCGTTCACTAGATACTTATCCTACATTTCACTTCAGCTGAGATAAAGCTATTTCCGTACGGTTTCAGAATTTAGTTATGCACTTTTAATGAAGTCTAGGTAAATTCAGAACTCCACTATTATGTTCACTCTCATACTTGTGTCTATAAGAGCTAATTGCTTGAAACAGATGGTAAAATTCACGATTTACGAGTATGTACGTGGAAAATATAATTTCAATTACTAGCTGTAGCACTTATGTTTTGAAAAAGAGCATCATGAGCCTGCAATATGATGTCGACAGGGACCTTTTAAGGGTTCTCTTCGAATCGCCAGAACGTACTTAGCTGCCCTTCAGCACTGCTGTTGAAGAAGGGCGGGATATGCTGCACCTCGTTCTCTGAAAATCTTCCTTTCCACAGACCATTGAAGGCCACTGGTCTTTGACGGGTCCGTCCAGTAAAATAGTCTTGCCACTCAACAGATCGCCTTCGTCTACACTCCTGGGCTAGTTCATTCATCAAAGCGTGGCGTCCTGCTTCGAATGCGTAATAACGAAGAGTGGCTCTTTCCGGGAAGTTCGAGTCAAACGGTGGATAGAATCTTGCACAGTCGCAGAACATCCACGCGCGCTGCCGGTATATCTTTCTCTGACGGTATTCGAATCGGTGGGGACCTATAGTAGAGAAGGTGGCCTCATTCTCCTCTTCATCACCCGGATCTTCGCTTTCATAGATCCTACTGACCAGGAGCAGTGATAGGCCACCCCTAGGTTCAGATGGTTCCGGATGGAGAGCTTGTTGGTTCTCTAGGAAGGCGCCCCATATACCTTCCCCCATTCTATCCGGAATCTCTACAGACAGGGAACAGAGCCAGTGCAGTAGAGTCGGGCTATTGTGGGGGCTTTTACCCATATGAGTCAGTAAATGGGCTAGGAGATCAAAGCCCCGAGCATCTGGCCACTTGCGCACACGTTCGTATAAGGGTGCCCGCAAAACATCTCGAAAGTAGGTCAACAAGGAAACTGCCATATTGTCGGGATACAAGAGGCCCTTGTTGTTGCTCCAGTCAAAGAAAGAAGCAGGATGGCGTTTTTGCGCCCATGCCAGTCGCGCAAAAAGACCACCAGAGGAAGCTTTAACGTACTCGTTGACACAATGGATAGACTCATATAACCTGGAATCCATGTGTTTCCATGAAGCACGTGACTTTTCATCCCACTCGCTTTTAGGCATCAAGTCTACCAATCGAGGGTCGAATACCTTGCATAACACCTCATATTTGAGGAAAGCTCGAAACAGACGATACCTCTCCAGTGATGACAAGTCATCCAAAGTGACACTCTTTTTGGTGTTCGTATAGGTGATTGCCGGAGGATGACGGAGGTATTCCAGAACTGGATCCGAGGCCGTCGCCTTTCCCATATAATCTTCGATGAACATTCCCAAACGGGAGAAAAGACGATGCAGATTTGCGATAGTTGCATCGTCCCTCTCGGATTCTGGGAGATCGAGAGGGTTGAAAAGTTCCTTCGCAGTATATCGGTCGAAGTGACGTTTCGTAGCTTGGTCGTCGGTCTTTGTCGCGTCAAATTCAAGAATGCCCAAGGCATCTTGGAGTAGATCGTCATTGTTCCCCGTATGTATCAAGTTTAATATAAACTTGCGTAAAAGAGCTGGTTTGTTAGTTGAATAATGGCTCAGCATTGTCGGAGAGGCTTGGATGAGCTTCCAGATAGTCGTATGTGAATAGATGTTCTCCATGATGGCGAGGGTGATTTCCACCGGGAGCTTCTGGAAAGAGTCCATCGTGTCTGTTTGTGGTGTCAGGCTCTGCGACACCAGGGCTGTTCCTGACAGATGACGGCGTCGAATGACAAAAGGATGGGAGATCGCGGGATTAAATATGTTTTATGTGGGGCGCGTCTCCTAAACTCTGTTTTGTCCGAGTCTGAGTTGTTTGGATATGAGCTCGACGATAATATTTTAAACTTTGCAATGTTCTAACATAAGCTTCAAACAACGCACAAGAAGTCTGGCTTGCTTGAAATCTTCGTGACGGTCAACAATGCAATCAAGACTGGTCCGTCTGCGGTGGCAGCGGGTTGGTAGAGACTTGCAAAGCTATCAGTATCGGCTGGAGATAGCAGCCTTTCGTCGGCTATGATGCAGGAAAGAGCAAGGAAAGTCTTGAGTATCGGAGTTTTCAAGCTTCAAGTATGAAGGTTTGTCGGAAACTTTAGCAGTCATTCTACCGAGCGACCGCACCGCGACGAGGGCAACGTGACACCAGAAAGAGGAGATCATCTAAGAGATAAAACAACATGGTTACTTTATGCTAGCTTAGACCAGTGTTTAGGTTACTTTATTTCGGTTTCCTAAGCCTTAGAGTAATCTCGTCTCATAGGCTTTCTAAACTCAAGATAAATTCAGCTTGTCTGTTCATGCAGTATTGGGCAGCAAGTGCGTTGAGATAGAGAATGATGACGTTGTTCTTCTTATTGTTGTTGACGGCCATGTCATCAGTGACAATTCTAGTACTTGGATAAATGAGTAAGTGTAGCGGTAGCAGAAGCAATGTACTTCAATAACAGAGTATCGTCTCGTAGAATAGGAATGGGACAGATGGTAGACAGAGCTGGATAGCTGCGGTGTGTTTATATACCTATGGGAAGACACACGAATCACTCCGACTACACTGCATATCAACAATGTCAACACCAACGACTGGTGATGCCAAGTCCCCGCCTTGAAATAATGCCACTACAGGGTGTGCACTTCGAGCGCCGTGATCTGCGACGTGCAGGCACGGGGCCGAGAGCAAAACGACTTCCCTGCCCCAGTGTTGATTACCAAAGGGATGTTTACATAGACAAGGAGCGCAGATATGCAGATCGATTTTATCGTTAAGACGTCTGCCAGAGTCCAACAATGTCTTATTCCAAACCTCGGTCTAAACAATAATCCAAGAGACCCAAAAAAGTATCCAAACTCCAAAGAAACCCCCAAACCACGAAAGAAATGCATCACCAACAACTCATTCCATCACCCCCAGCAATCGCAACAATCCAGATGCCCTTGTCTCCTACTGCATGGCCTCCACTTGTAGTCTTGCCGCCCTTCTCTCATGGTCCCACCGGATATAGATAGTCTGGTACGCCCAGGGGAAGCGCTCCAAGAATTCGTTCCTCTTTTCGAAATCCCCTGCGACAAGTATAGGCAAGCTCTTCGGCTATGCCATGCAACTCCTCCAAGGCTAGTTGCCCCATTGCCAGACGATTGGTATAGCCAACCGACGAGATCTGCTGCCAGCCTAGGGGGTGGCTGTGTTTGGGTTTGGCCTCTAGTGATAGTGGCCCGAAATAGTGCGGCCTGATCTCTCTTCAGGTCAGTCTGGTAGCTATAGGCCTTGTAGGCCAGCATAACCCGCCACCCCGAGGCTGTGTTGTTGCCGAATTCAGCTAAGACAGCTGCATCGGCTATCGCGTCTGCTGTCTGGGCGTCCTCGCCATCTGCTAGAGCCTTGTCGCGTGCTCTTTGGCGAACTTGCTGGACCAGGCATGCTCCCCGCTGTGGCCTTTCTGCTAGTCGGGCGGCTGAAGCTGTCACGCCGCTCGTATAGCCAACTGGCAAGCTTAGCCGGCTTGCGCGGGATTGTTCCATTCCCGCGGGCAATGCTGATAATGCGAGCACGAAATCCGGCCACCAGACGTTCTTTCAACCTGGTCTGGCATTTGTAGGGCTTATAGCCCAGCGTTGGTGGTACGGCACGTGGGGGTGATGCTTGCCTCGGGACAGCTTGGTTTGAAGGAGCTTTTGATCATAGTCTTTGAGAGCGCGTCGGTATGATGGGATCTTGGCGGTAGAATTGAAGGCGAAGAACGGTGGACGAACGCTGCGCTTGGTACCCCTGTCGCGGCTCTCGGGAGAGATCAAAATCGTGGATATTCGCGTATCGAGATCGTCAGACATCATCGCCGACATCTACGGTGAGATTCGTCGCAGAACAGGACAAGGCGCGCTCCATGGCTCACGACGATTTTCGGCGCTGAGATTGTCGCACGTAACGGTAGTTTCGGTCTTCTTCGATGGGTTTGCAAACCGGGGACTCAAAGCACGTGAGACTGGCGAGGAATGAGATGAAACGGCAAGTAAGAGAGAAAACGGCGATGGAAACGGGTGGTTGTTTGACGGGTTCGATGAACAGAATTTGATGAATGTTTGTGGAAGAAACTCTCAGCGATGGGCGAAGTGAAGTGACGTATTGGTGAGGTGTTGGGATGGCCTTATTTCTGGCAGGTGTGCAGCCCTATCAGGTTTGGGCAGTGCCACGCTTCAATGCGACGGGAATGTATGAGGCTTGGACCAGGTTCCGCCCCTCCTGTCCAGTTGACACCAAGAAATGGATTCCGTATCGATAACACATGTTTTGACTGATAAGATGTACGGCCAACGTTAACATCGATTGACGATCGTTTTGCTACCGGCGGCTGATGGTTTTGGCGCCGTGACACAAGATCCATGTTTAGGGCGAGAAGGAAAAAATGGTCCAAGACTTCAAATGCTAGAATTCAGTAACCTAAATGCTAGTCTAAGATAGTATAAAGTGACAAAGTCATTTCGTCCCTTGTGCTGAATGCTCGTCGTCAATTCTGACATTACCCTGGAGACGCCCAACCCCCAGAATACCAAGAGACTAGATAGAAAGCACTGACAACCCAGATCGACAAGCACAGAAGATCCTCCAGAATGGCGGCGATGACACATGTCTCCGTAATGCAAAACACTGGGTCGAAAAGCTCGCCTCGCGTAATATGAGAGGCCAGAAATCCTCGGCACAATTTGTCCAAATTTCCGGAACGAACCCTAAGATCAACAAAACCCCTGAACAGGTGCTAGTCCATCCAGGGTTAATTTAGCCGCCAATTGTCGATCCGACTAAAGGCCCAGCCACTTGGTGCTATCTCTTTCTAGTGAAGCTTCGAGTGGCTGTAGCTCCAATCAATTGGAGGAATAAAGTTCCATGGCTGAGACACGTCTTTGTGTTAACCAAATTTATGGTAAATAAGGATTGCTTGGTACAGCTGTCAGAGAATGAGGGGTCGGCAATTGACTGGTGATCCGTCACGGTTAGTCTTCTTCGCTAAGAATTTAGTCCTGGTCTAACAGACCGTAGGAGATCGCTTCATTTGGATTTCAGGCCTACCGTAAGCTAACGACCGCGGAAGTACAAAAATCCCGTGCACACGCTAACAGGCGGGGACTTTACTCCATACATCGTCCCATTTCCCTCGTTTGAATGCAACTTCGCTTCCGACTGATCGGTTCGCTTCTTCTTGGCCCTCTCGACCCTCTTTCAACTCTCTTTCATTAACTTTCGCGACAAGACAACATGAGTGATTTTCCAACTGCTATTCCACGAGGATCGTGGGTCCTTGTTACTGGAGCGAGCGGCTATACTGGTAGCCACGTGGTAATTGAGTTTCTGAAGCAAGGGTTCAATGTGCGCGGTACAACAAGGGATTTGAGCTACGGCAATTGGCTTCTTGAGCATCCTTCCGTGAAGCCATTCGCAGACCAAGGAAAAGTGGAATTGGTCGAAGCTGACACGACAAAACCTGGAGATTTCGACGACGCAGTCAAGGGAGTTTCTGCTGTTGTTCATCTCGGAAACATCGGCGAGCTCACACCAGATCCCAACGTGGCGTTCCAATCAGCCGAGGATGCTGCTTTGTCTGTTTGTCGATCAGCAGCTAAAGAACCCTCAATCAAACGCTTCACTCTTGCAGCGGGACTGTGGACTTCGGTATGGTGTAAGCCCGGGGAGACGAAAACGATTAATCAGCAAACGTGGAACGACGACTTAGTCAAGCTTGCTAAATCACCTCCGCCATATGAGTTGAGCCGTATGCTTGCTGTTTATCTGGCCGCCAGAGTCGAGGCGGAGAAGGCGGTTTGGAAGTTTGTCAAAGACGAGGGATTGTCATGGGAAGTCAACACGGTGAGCCCTTGTTGGTTATTGGGCGAGCCGTTGCATCCGAGACATTATATGACTATGCCGTTGCAGCTATTGCAGCAGTTGTATCTCGGTAAGACGGAAGCTCTGGTGGAGAACACAACAGGTAAGTCGATACGAGCAGTTTTGAGAAATGAGAAGCTAAGTGAATAGTGTACTACACTCACGTGTCGGATGCAGCTGTCGTGTACGTCGCTGCTACTATCGACCCCGACGTGAAGGGGGACCGCATTCCGGTACTCGCCAAGTCCTTCAACTGGAACAACGCGCTGGCTATATTGCGCGCTTCATACCCCGAAGAAGACTTTGAGGAGGACTTTATCCCTGGAGATCCCGTCTTGTCGTACAACATCGAGAACAAAACCGGACCCGAGTTGTTGCAAAAGTGGGCGGGGAGGAAGTGGATAGGTCTTGAGCAGGGTATTACGGAGACGATTGACTATTCTCGAAACATTGGCAACTTGGACTGAGGAGATGTGGAAGACGATGAGCGAGGACGAGGGAGTTTATGGAACAGTGACGTGAGGACGGACATGGCCTTGGACAGCAGCGACTGATTACGACTGGGCTGTGTGAGTGCACGAGTACAAGCGAGAACGAAACGAATTTTCAAATAATAAATAACAAAACGTCGATTGGTAACCACCGCAATCTGAGATAACAAGTGATCAAGCTTCCGTCTGGGCAGCCTTCGAAGGCGCCTCCACCTCAGGCTTCCTGCCATAAACAACATAACTAAAAATGGGTCAGTAAGACATCTCACACAATTCATACCAACTTACATAGGAATATAAGCATGCACACTCCGATCCCGAAGCTGCTTCCTCATAGCCGAACAAAGCACCATAACCTCATCAGCCGTCCATCCCAAAAATCTCGTAAAAAGCGCTAACAAAAGGCCCTCAAGTCCATTGTTCATATTAGCATAAGACCACCTACCCAGCTCCTTATGATGCTTATCCTTAGGCCACTCATTAATCGGCCATCGGTACTTCTTCTCGACAACATCTACAAAACCAGCTTTTTCGAAAAATTCTTTGTAGCGTGGGGCAAGGTCGATGGCGCGGCCGGCTTTGGCGCTGGCTTCGATGCTTAGAGTGCCGGATTTTACGAGCGCGCTGTCGGGGAGGAGAGTGGCGTCGTCGCAGGCGATTGGGTAGGTTAGGTCTTGCATTTCGAGGTAGCCGCCTGGTTCGAGGTTCTCGTAGGAGTTCTGGATGAACTTTTCGGTATCGGCGAACGAACCAGTCATGGTGCGGGCGAAGATGAAGTCGAAGGGTTCAGTCCAGGTCCACTCTTTTTCGAGATCATCGATTTCAAAGATGCAGTTGGGAGGAACCCTGAACTTGTTAGTATTCTTGCTTGAAGAAAGAATCAGGAAACCTACATGGTTGGCTGGATTGGGCTTAGATCAACACCAATCACCTTGGCTTCGGGATGAGCATCGGCTAGCGTATGTTAGTAATGTTCTTGAGTGTCGAGAACAATACATCTCACCATATTCAATAGCCCAAAGACCAGTTCCAGTGCCGGCATCAAGAACACGCTTAGCAGTACCTGAGACCTTGGGGCAAAGACCAAGCTCGCCATGGAGAGTCAGAAGCCAAAGGTTGTGCTGCAAGTCTGTAGCATGTTAGTAATCCTGTGGCTGGTAAATGGCAGGTTGACGTACCAAGACGATCGCTTTCAGACTCATCGTTGGGGAAGTTGTATTCTATTTGTCTGTTAATAACGATTCCAAGAGTCGTAGGGAAATCACTTACTTCCAGAGCTCATCGCATGGTAAGTGCGGCCGTTCTCCTCTTGGTACTGCAGGACACTCGATCGGAGTGACTCCAGACTCTCGAGGTCCGACTGATATTGTTAGCTCACTCCTTGTTCAATCCAGATTGAGAGTTATTGGGGTTGGGGACTTACGCCAGAGAAGGTAGAGTCCGTATCAGCATCATCGTCAAAATTATCAGCAGCCTGCCCGCAGTTAGCACCACCTCTCCACATAATTCTGATCCAACGTACCAACGGCTCCTGCGGGTGCTCGACCTGCACCTGTTCAGTCTGCACCTCGGTGGGCGCCTGCGGCTGTTCAACCTGTGCAGCCATAATGTCGTATTGATGATTGTACCTGCAGCGATTGAATGATCAAGGTCAAGAAAATTGAGGGGAAGAGAGGTGTTACATGTAGCTAAATCAGGTGATCTTGTACGGAAACTGGTTCATGTTAGGAAGGACGCACAAAAAGACCTCACGCAATGTTCATGCAGTATTGACCTGTTGGGGGGCATATTTCCGATGCATCTGCCCGGCACAGTGGATCGTGAACCAACAGTCCCGCTGCCAAGAGTTGTACTGAATTATCCTGGTAAGTATTTTCTCATGGAGAGAATACCTCGAGGAACTTCAACGAGAGGCATGTTTCTCTCTGAATTCTTATGTTTATATTACTTGTAATCACAGATCTGACACTGCCTGGAAATAAAAAGGAAACAATGCTTTTTTTAGCTTGAGTTTGCACGATATAGCTA
>QGEC01000297.1:0-66390 GCA_004367155.1 Fusarium clavum
TATAGAAAGAGGATAATGAAAGAGGAAAGAATGATGGGGATGGGGAGGGGATGAAGGGGATTTATTCGCGTCCGGGGGTTGCCTTGGGACATCATCACCTTTGCCTGTCCGATAACTTACGCGTCATCAAACAACACAAATAGATACATTAAGGAAACAAGCATAAATGAAACATTCACCGCAACTTCACTGTTTCCGCAATTAATTTATATGATAGGCATATCTTGATTTGTGTTACCATGTTGCTAATCCTGCAGCAAACAACTTACCAAAGCACCCGCTTCTGCTTGTATCCGACAGCCAGCTGCCAACAAACATCAATCCGACCACTTACTTCTCACAATCATGCATCCGCTTTCAAAATCAACTCGTCATCCAAATGAGCAATAGTCACTCCCCGAGCAAGCATCGCCTTCTGTGCCTCCCACTCCGGAATCCTCTCACCCAAACCAAACCGTGCGAGCAAAACCTTCCAAGCATCAGCCCCAGCCTCATGATTTACACTGACAATCATCTCCGCAAGGGATTTGTACTCACCTTCTTCAGCTTGTGCAAGGGATACGATTCGGGTAACTACCTCGACCCAATTACGTAGAGTTACGTGGTCGAATGTCATCTGAGAGTACCGGAATTCGAAAGTAGAGGGTGTGCCTTCAAAGTCGTTATCGAAGTAGCTTGGTCCGTTGCCGTTGTGCTTGCGGAGGCAGATCGCCATGCCGCAGCGGGTTATCTTACGGGCACGGAGGCTGCGAGAGAGAGTCCTGAGGTCTGCGGCGGACCAGATGATCTGAAGCATCTTGAAGAAAGCCTTGGGATCATGGCGGTTTCAAGTACCAGGGTAGAAAGTTGCCTCTTCAGGGACATGCTTCTCAAAGGCTCTGAATGCTGCGCTTGGAATACCGTCGAGATAGGCAGCGGCGGATTCTTTAGAGACGGGTTGTGCATAAGTACCCGCAGCTCTATACTGCGCAACAAGGGAGAGAAGGAGAGAGTTCTCCAAAAGAACGACAAGAGTAGATACCTTTTTCGCGAAATGAAGATCCATACCGTAGGTGACACCGACATGAACGTGAAGTCCACAAGACTGATCTGCACTGATGTCAATACCGGAGTTCCTCAAAGTCTTGAAGGCAGTCTTCATAGTCGGAAGACCAGAATCCAACTCACACTCCTTGAAAACAGGGGTACACATCTCGACACCAGGCCAAAGACGATCCTGATTAATTTTATTGCGAAAAAATAGATGTTCACTCTTGAACAGGAAGCACTCAGTCTTGAGGCCAGGGTTAATGTAACCTGTACCCTGAATGACTTTATGCTTAGGCAGCTCGAAGCAGGCAGTACAGACTTCGCCGTCGTCGTGGTTGCACTCAACGGCCGTAGGGAATGAGGTTCGCTCTCCGAAGATCTTGGCGATGTGGTAGCGTGCTGCTGCTGCGGGGGATGTTATGGATGAGCGGTAGTGTTGGGGAACGGCAGTCATGAACTCGAGTTCAGCTCCGAAGGTGATGTTTTTCCACTTGGGAGACATTGTTGCGACTTACCTTGTGAGGTCTGTAGTGGTTAGTTGTGTGAAGTTGGTATAGCAATGTCTCGACGATGAGAAGAGAGGTTATTATCCAGCAGGATGATGAGCTGGTTGAGATTGAGAGTTGTGCAAAATATATATACTCATATTTGGTGATGTTCCTTGGTGTTCTTGACTATCTTGTTCTACCATGGTGTTTCTAGTTATTCTCCTGCTCAGATATCTCTTGGTGAAGAACATGCTGTATAGAACTACGTTCAGAGTCATACAGCTCCTAGAATAACAAGACAGAACAAAGCCTTAGTTGAACACGTCTACCAACACCTTACCCTAGAACAATGCCTCCTTTCAACCGAACAGAACTCTCATCCCATCTTTGCCAAGCACTAACCTATACCCTTGTTCAACTCGCAGCAACAACAAATCATGTGAAACCCAACAACAAGGAACCGACCCCGGATCTTCACTCGCAATGAAGATCATCACGATCCTGGAAATATTTTACACAATGGAAATAACAGCGAGTCATTGCATGTCAACTTTATCTTGCGCGTCTTTTACTGTATTCTCTTAGTCCAGGACAGTCTCTTAGTGCCACGACAATCCTTTAGGTGACACCTCGTCAATTCCTCCCCTAGCTGAATGGTCTTACTCTAGTTTGAGAAGGTGCTTAGAGAAAGACAAGATGATCATCCTCAGCCGGAGTCAAAGCGTAGACTAAAAGCGGAAAGAATGCGCGGATCATTGACTAACGGAAATCTCCTGGAGGATCGTAAACTAAACAACTCTAGCAAAAATGAGTATTTCCGCAGACGTGGTTTCCGGTTCAGCGGCTGGATAATCTCTCAGTTTTGATGAAAACTTTAATAAAATACAGAGTTTGAACGGTTGGAAGTTCCCCTGAGCGATTCAGTTTCATTCCATTTAGGTGACTGCTTTGTCGCTCTACGCCACAAAGATTTAAATCAAATGCCATGTAACCGCACCAAGCCGCATTCCAATCAAGCACACGAAACATCGAGGCTGTCTGAGACATTGTTGCTTGTTTAAAGGGTCTCGAATCATGGCTCGCATAACACGGGATGAGAAATGAGACATTCAAGGATTTGGCTGTTCACTTACCCTATGTAACATCAATCCCTGTACTGAAGACGTCCCAATATTGCGGCACTGAGATGAGAGTGGATTTCACCACAGCGGGGACAAGTGCCGGTACCGGGGAAATCTCGATCCTAGCTTGATATAGAGGATTTGGAATAGTGGTTATTCGATATACCTAGCATATGGATAACGCCTTGTGGCAATTCTAAGCCGGCCTTTACCGGTGCCCAGCTCTACTCAGACTTGTCACATCACAAAGTTATTCGAAAATCCTTCTTGATCGTCAGGGATAACAACTCATTCTCTTGTCACCATCCATCTCAACTTATCCATCACTCGTCTCTTCCAAAAAGCCACAATCCCATCACCTGAAGGCTCAGTCCTCCTCCTCCCGCTCAGAATATCCACCTAACCAGATCTACACTACGATCGCCGTCAACATCCCCACATAGTTCAAACCTTAACTCATCTCTCCAGCCCTATTCGTAGGATGAACGATCTTCAATGCACAGGAACCTGACTCGCTCATATGATTTGACAGTGTTCCGATTTGTTGAAGGTCTTTAGGGTCAATTCTATTCTGCGGCACGGGCAAGACAGGTACGTGGTGCAGCCGTTGGTACCGATTATGATGCATTACGTAGCGGTCAAGAACTAGGATACATGCTGGCGAGTTTTAGTTTACATGGAAATCTCGGATGCTAGTCTATTATGAGAATACAACAGTACACTAGAAAGGCTTGTTCAAAAGAGCTGCCTTTCCCTTTCATCATGTTCTATCACACCTCTACTCACCAAGTCACTCCTTCCAAATGTCGTCCAAACCAGCCAAGTTGGGCTTCGGATCAGGCCTCGATGGCATATCCCAAATGACCATAACAGTCGTCCTGGTCTTCCTCTCAATATCAGTCTACAACGTCATCGAACTAACATTCATCATCTTCGGCACCTTCAAACGACACTCCGGCCTCTACTTCTGGTCTTTCCTGATTGCAACATGGGGTATCTTTGTCTACTGCGGTGGTTTCCTCATAAAATACTATGCGTCAGATGCAGTCGGCTATGTAGCCGCTACATTCATCTCGTTCGGTTGGGTCGCTATGGTCTCTGGTCAAAGTCTCGTGCTCTGGTCGAGATTGCATCTTGTTCTGAGGAACAGGTTTAGACTGCGGTTTGTGCTTTACATGATTATTGTCAATGGCGTTCTCATGCATGGTACGGTCATACCCATGATCTACGGCTCTTTTTCTGCAAACACAGCTATGTGGAAGAAACCTTATGGTATCATGGAAAAGATCCAAGTCACAATATTTTTTATCCAAGAAATCATCATCTCAGGATTCTACATCAGCGAAACAGTCAAGCTCATGCGCCTGGAACGAACAATGGGCAACAAACGCGGCAGTCGACGCCTAATGAACCATCTCATCTACGTCAACATCCTCATCATCCTTCTCGACGTCACAATTCTGGGACTGGAATACGCCGATCAATATCAGTATCAAACTTCCTACAAAGCCTTTGTCTACAGCACGAAACTCAAGCTTGAATTCACGATTCTGAATCGTCTCGTCGAGATGACGACTGGTAACAAGGATGCTAGTTCAGGACCCAGGAGTAATACCGCTGGTACATCAACGGGCAACAGAACCGGTATTGCGTTGGATAATTTCATCAGCAATAACAGCGATAAGCCGCCGGGGGATGTATCATACAGAGCATATGTTCGGGGTGGCGATGAGGCAGAAGCACAGCGTGCGCCAAGGGATGATGAGGTTGTCATGACTACAGAAGTCATCATTCGACGAGAAGATAGAGATGATGATGGGATGAGTATAGGGGCTAGGTCATCGGCTGAGTCTACTATTGGGGGGACTTCCAAGAGTCATCACTATGAGCATGAGGAGAATATGTCCAAGACTTCATCAGAGGTTAACCTAGCGACGCGTGGCTTCTAGGGGTTCATTCGGGGTGGACAGTAATTATTATACCCAGTGTTATACTACACTTACATATTTCCTATCAATACAGTATATACGAATCATCATCTGAATGGTGGTAACTTAAATCTCGGATAGACTCAAGGTTCCTCTTCATCCTGTGTATAAACTCTACTCTTGAAACCTCAGGTACTTAGAGCTTCATCCAAAGTTTTCAGTATAAATTGCGCACCTTGTCCCACCGAACCCTTCCTTTCTTTCTTTCCTCCCCGTACGATTTTCGTGCGTTCCTTTCAGATGTAGTATCTTTTTGATTTTTTTTAATCCGACCGATGATGAACACGGCATAGAGAGCTTCAGAGAATTTCTGAAAATAATATGTGATCAGTGAACTGAGGTCCTTTCTTCAATTTGTATACTTGACCATAGCATCCTGCACGATCCTTTCTTCTTCCCCCTCAATCTGTACCACAATCTTTCCCAAAGTTTCATACCCCAGCGATAAATACAATAACTTCCCCATCGGTGTAGCGCACAATGTTAAATGTCGATTAGTGTTGACAGCTTGTTGTATTCCCCATTTGCAGATCATAGTCCCTGCACCGCGACGTCGAAAGTCGGGATGGGTGTATAGTGCCCAGAGAGGAACTTGTTCTCTGCCGATAGGGATAAAGTAGCGCTTGAATTCGCTCTGGATGGTGGAGGTATAGGCTTCCATATGCCTAGGGCTTGCATCGCGTCGTTCGTTCATTCCATGATCTTGATCGTCAGTTTTGTTTGTAGATGGAAGATTGGACATACCACTAGGTATAAAGTCACTGGTGACGACAATATCCCAAACTCCGACTGCTACAGGTTGCTGGACAACCTCCCCATCATCTTCCACAGGCGCTGTGACTATCATCACATAGAACTTGTCTGGCCGCTCGAAGTACTCTGCGTATTCTTCTTTGGTCCATTTCTGGAAATCCTCGGGATACTTATCGCGGTAGGGAAATCTGTAGTCTGTACCCGGATCATCGGGGAGACTATTTGTAACAATCCAGGTAATATCGTCCAGGTCGTCTATTGTTGCCCGACGTAGCGTGAGAGGTTCATTCGAGATGATCCTGGCCGAAGGAGAAAGAGGTCCGCCGCCCATGATGAAGCAAGTTGAGACAGTTGTTGATTTGCCTTCGGTTGGTCGTCCTGTATGAAGTGGATAGCGATTGATGGCATTGTTATATATCTAATTGAGCAGTCGGGTCAAGTTAATCACTCGGTCCCGAGATTGAAGCGACGAAATGTTAGTGACGTGATATCTCTTTTATTCGTTATCAGTTGTATCTGACTGGCTTCCATCGAGTTTGACGTGCCTCTCTTGTGCATAAGGCTGAAGTCATGACGCGGATCGACAAGGTTGTTGTATCAGTTAGCCAAGAAAGGCAAGTCAAACATTATGTACAAGCTGCGATCCTCTCACCTATCACTTATCAAGTCCCAAGCCAACCTCCATATGCACCGGCACAATTTTACTCTCATGGCAACCGGGCTATACATCATTTGCTTCGAGTAGAGTCTCCGTCTTGCCGTCGAGATGGTGGAAGCCACGAGTTAAGATCTTGGATCCCGCACCTTGGCTGCTTAAACTTTCGATCGTAGGTCAAGAAGAGGTTCTCTATGGTTCTGTCGGCGTGGATGGAGAGTGCTTTGCTTGTTGCACTTGCGCTCAAGTTCGAATAACTCGGGTCTGGAGGACTAGTTATCGACATCTGCGACTGTCAGTACACAAAAATGCGACCTCTGCAACCTACCCCAGCTATCAGGGTATCCGCTGGAGTAAAGGTATCACATAACGCTGTGACTCGGAGTAATCGACGCATCGCTTGGTGCTATCATACTTTCGTATTACAAGACAGCAATTCGTATGAACTCAGACTGAACCCTCCCGCTAGTTCAGGCGCATCACATCAAGAATAGCGATGGGGAACAGCAACATCGCCGTTATCCCAGTACTATTCTGGGTTTTGAGATGCAGATTCTCAAAGTCGTACTTGACAACTATCCCAGTACGAGACTAGCATCTTTAATGGAAGTGTGAATAGAGAGCCCGTTTCTTGCAGCAGGTAGTTTTGTTGCCTGAGGTCGAGCAAGTGATCACCTAGAACTTCATCAAGGTGCGACGACACGAGCCCATCTACCAAGAGATATGGCATCAAGGTAAGGGAAGTACTTCCTCACAAAAGGGGGTCAGTGATGACTCTTGTCGCATCGCACACTGCTACGCAGCTCAATAACACTAAAAGCAAACGGGATGAAAGTACGAAAAGGGGAGAGATTTGAGGTTCTCAAGCTCTCTGGACTTGAGTTAATAAACCTTTTCCTTTTATTTTTGAGCACATAGCTCTGCTACTTACTCTGACAAGCTACCTGGGCACTATGAGAGCTTTCTATGATAGCTAGTGTCTTGCAGCTGGCAGGTTTGCGCATGTTTCAGCCTAAGATGGTGCATTTGGCCTACCTGAGCTTTATCACAACAGAAAAGACGACGACCAAGTCCATCATCGTCACTAACCAGCCTAGAGCCAGGCAAAGATCCTTAACCTAAGATAACTAAACACTCGTCAGATAAAGGGGGTCAATGATGACCGCAATTTACTGTTAATCCTCTTAAGGTACCTGGCATTCCGATGTTGAGAACAATATTCTGAGACCCTTGTTTATTTATATATATCTTGAAATTAATTTCTCTTTTTTCGTAGCTTTTGGGGACGTGGTGAGCCAAGAACTTTTTGATTTCCGCAATAACGTCTGCCATGCGGAATACTGGTTTCCCTGTGAATTCCGTTGTGCCTGGGGTAGCGTCGCTGGCACTCTGGTTTCTGGAACTACCTGCCTATCGAGCCCGAATGGCCAAACTGGCAAGGCGATGAGATAGAAACAAAGGATATGAATTCGAGATCCGGAAAACTTCAACGTTCGAGCTTATAGGATCTGGATGTGAAATAGGCCGGACATGCATAATATATTTAACATTGTAATTTTGGAGGGCATAGCTACGATGCGCGCGGTGGTAATACGCTTTACATCTTGAAACTGTACGCGATCTTTACCATGGTAACTGGCGAGCTTTCTTTCAGGGACTGATTCGACTTTGAGTAGTTGCCAATAGACAAAGGCTCTTAGGGACTGTTTTGCATCCAGCCTGACTGTCCGATATAAGAGGCACTTGGCACTTCCTATGATGGAACATCATTCAGTTCACACGGGTTCGGATGGTCACAGATAATGTTGAGTTCCTTTTTGTATTTCATACAGTGACTTGCTACTCAAGCCGGAATATAGCTGCTAGAGATCAAGTAGAACGAGACGTAAATTGTTCATAGAGACATTCTCCTCTAAGCCATGTCATCATCCTTTAGTTTATCCTTAGCCCTCTCATTCTCCATCGCCTGAGCCATAACAGCATTAGGATCCTTATCACCAACATCCAACACCTCAAAGTGACCAGTCTCAGTAGCATCACCAGTTCTATAACCACTGTGAGCGCCAAAGACGTACCACACGTAGCAAGTGATACTAGCAGCAGCGATTAGGAACCCAAAGACTGTCCAGTTACCCATAGAGTACATGGGTGATGTGCTTGAGGGGAACAGGAAAGGAGCTGTGATGCCGCCTGTGTTCGAGATGGCGATCATTCCTCCTGTTGCGAGAGCGGTGGCTGTTGAACCTCGGACAGTGGCAGTTCGGTGCTATAAGTTGTCAGTATTGGATCAATGAGAGAGTGAAGAGGAACTTACAGCGACGAAAGGCAGGACAGCAGCGTTCGTGCAAGCAATAAGACAAACAGCAAAATATCTCACGCCCCAATGTCTAACAAGCGCAAGAAGCAAATATCCAGTACCCACGAAAACCAACCCGCCAAGAACATGCTTCGAACGCTCCTTAGTCTTATCACTGTGCAAACAATTGCCCACAATAATAAACACTGCAAAGACGTTAGGCGGAACAGTCATCAACTGAGCATGAGCACCCTCAAAGCCAAGCGATGCAACGATAGTAGGCGCGAAATATCCAAAGGCGTTGAGCGAGTTGGCCATGAAAAAGTATGCGATGGCGAAGAGCCAGAAGAAGTAGTCGGATACGGTTTCTTTGGCGACTTTACTGTCCCAGTGTTTGTCGTTCATTGAGGGGGCATAAGGGCCGAGACGTTTGACGGCAAAGGCTCGTTCTTCGGGGGAGAGCCATGAGACAGTTTGGGGGTCTGTGATGTGTGAGCTGGAGTTTATATCGTGAGTTGAGGCGACTTACAATCTGGGAGGAAGAACCAGACACACATTCCGACGATGACAGCTGGGATACCCTCGAGTACAAAGAGCCTGTTATTGTTAGAGTGGGAAGGTAAGGTAGAATGTGAATACTTACCATTGCCATCCAGATAGACCAGCCTTGCCGTTGAGGTACGAAATACCTGTGGCGAGAATACCACCAAAGGCACCCGCTACAGCAACACTCGAAGCAAAGATAGCCATTCGTGTAGCTCTCTCTTCAGGTTTATACCAAAAGCAGAGATACATCATGATACTGCGACAGTTAGTCTCACTCTCACAATCTCCTTCTCAGATAAACTCACCCAGGAAAGAAACCAGCCTCAGCAAGACCCAAGAATATCCTCACAATCAACAACCCCGCATAAGTCGAAACAGCAGCTGTACAAATAGTAACAATTCCCCAAGAAACCATAATCCTAGCAATCCATTTACTAGGCGAAAAGTACTTGAGAAGAATATTACTCGGAAATTCCATGAGGACATATGGCACGAAGAACAGGGCTACTGCGATGTTGTATCTTTGGCCTGTGAGGTTGAGTTGGGTGACGATGTTGTGTTCTGGTGTGTCGTTGTTCAACGTGCGGGCATTGCCAAGGTTGACTCTGTCGAGGTAGTCTAGATATGTTAGATGGTGTTGTGAGAGTGAGGTGAGGACTTACTGAGGAGGTAGGTTATACAAACCCATGGCATGATTCTAAGATCTTGCTTTCGAACGATTCTCTTTTCCATTTCTTTATCGTTCAGATCAACCGTCTCTAGAGCGGGGACGTCTAGAGACGGTTTTGGAGACATGAATTTATTCCAGTTGAACATGATGACAATGTACAGATGCACCTACTGAACAAGCAGACATGAACGAGGACATCAGTCTATTTAAATACCTACATATCATTCCTACATGCAGCTACATCGGCCTCTCTTATCACCTACAGATAGAATATAAAGTTCAACAGGGATGTATCCCTCGCGATAACGGCACTTGGAAACGCCCGCAAGACCATTACCCCAGATTTGTTCATCTCAAAACAGTAACGAACTGCATGTCACTTACATGCCCAGAATATCCACTCAGATAACGGTGAACGAGAGGTACCAAATCGGCAAAAATGCCCGAACTAACTACTCCAGATCTGGTGTTTTACGTGTCGTCTTGACTCACATTCTCTGTCAACTCGGTTAATAACCGAACTAAATAATGCAGCCGAGTACAGTTATTCGTATATCATACCTGTATTCATCCAGGAATCAGTCACAAGATGAGTTTAGTTGGTTTCACGCTGGGAATAGTAATTCGATACTGCTGTAGTTGTTCAAGCGCCGAGATAATTGAATGGTACTTCTCCGCGGCCGATCTCGGGATGAAGATTTTCGTGGTGCGATTTATATGCGGCTTTTGTTCTCATTTTGATAGAGGCGATGATAAGAACGAGATAAGATTCACTCGATTTATTTAATTAATTGTCATTTCTACTCTGGGATTAAGAGGGATTAAGAGGAATGCGGATAAATATTTTACATATATCCCTCTCTTTAATGACAATGCCGTCAGGTAGAAGAATTAGCCGCCAAGAGTATCACAGATCAAACAACTCTATATGAGTTCAGATCAGCATTTAATTTTGGCGACCTTTACCCAGGACAATTCTTCTACTACCCAGGCGGGTAGATATCGTACATATATCCCTCTCAGTGACGGTGCCCAGTCGCCGGATGTTCAAGTATAACCGAGGACCTTTTCAACAAAGATCATCTGTATTGAGCTTATTGGCTGCTCATTCTTAAAGGATCAAGACTTATGCTGTCTCTCAAATGCATAAATGAGATATGATCAACCTGTCAATAAACACCAATTACTCCTCATAACTACTCCTCAATCTTACACCTTCCATAGCTGGCTGGCTGCTCATGTAAGGCCAGATATCATCGCATCTTACTTAGCAAAAGACCTCATTGTCATTGTCCAAGAAAATGTCTCCATTTCGTCAGACTAACATGGATCACCCATTGATCAAGCCGGCCCCTCCGAATTCTTACACTCATGACTAGTTACACCAAATTTTCACCTCAAAAAATCATCAATTTAATTATCACGGGCTGTACAATCAAAGCTTCTCAATGCAATGGCTACCCTTACTTCCCTCCCTCCAGAAATCCTTCTGCAAATCATAGATTCCTGCATAACTAGCCACGCCCTATCTTCACTAGCCCAAGCCTCCCCAGCGCTGTCAATCTTTATTACACCACTGCTTTACAAGCGTCAACTCGACAATGATGATCATCATGTAACTTTTCACGCAGCAAAGCATAACAATCTTAATGTTTTAAAGAATTGTTATACGTATTTGACACTGAATGTGTACAAGTGCAGTAAAGGAAACTACGACACTGGATCTTTCGGGGCTGAGAAGCAGAGACGGAATGGATGGTTCTGGACGCCCCTTCATGAAGCCGTCAAAAGTGGAAATTTCGAGATTGTGAAATGGATGGTTGATCATGGCGCTGATGTGAACGCTGCCTCATTACATTTCCATGATGGGATGAGAATTACAGAGGGAAGATATCATATCGATTTCGGCGACAGGTTGAGCTTTCACATGCTACCGCTGGTAACTTTCTCGCCACTTATAACGTCGATACATCACCATCATCACGATATCACAAAACTTCTTTTGGAAAGAGGCGCTTCTATACATATCAACGATGTACGCAAATTACAGGCTTGTGGGACGACGGCACTTCATGTGGCGGTGATAAATGCGAATGTCAAGGCTATTAGGATGCTCGTTGAGGGAGGACACGCTGGACCGAATGATTTGGATGCTGCTGGGTTTCCACCGTTGGTATGGGCTGCTCTTAACGTGTGCAATGACCCCAGAGTCCGTGAGTCGATGGAAATTCTTGTTGAGTTGGGAGCGGATCTAAATCATGTCATGCCGTGTGATCCATGGTTGGGATCGAATCACAATATGGTGACTTTTCTCACAAAGAGAGGAAAACCAGATGCTGCGCAGGAACTCATCAACTTGGGTGCACCATCCACAATAGCATGAATAAGCCATCGAACAAGCCATCACTATCAGATTAATCTAACCCTCACGCTCCTTGGACCCAACAGTTGATCTGGAAGATGAACTTCTCAAAGCCTTTCCTCCTTCTGGTCCAGATTCGGGAGTATCATTCGCACTACTCTCCCTAGCCAAAGGCGACGAAAAGTCCGGCGTGCCAGAACGTGAATCATTACCAGGTCGTTTCGGCTTAGAACTCGTAGACAATCTCTTTCGTCCCTTGGAGATCGAACCACTACTAGATCGTCGGAAAACTTCTTCTTCAACATTGGGAGTAGGACTTCTGGTTGAGCTCGTGGACGTGCGACGGACACTACTACCCCGACGTCTACGTTCTCGTTCAACAGTAAGATGGCGCGGCGGAGGAGTCTTTTCGTGTCGTCGAGGTTGGCGGCCAGGGAACCACCAAGTCCAGGGATACTGCGCTCGCACAAGCTGATGATCCCGTTCCTTGACCTTCTGTCTCAACAACGCACGACGCTCATTCTCCTTCTCCCAATACTCTGTCCTGTACAATTCCCAATTCTCCCTAAACGTAGCAGAGAAAGGTTTGGCGAGAAGAAGCAGCTTGACGTAGTCACCACCAGGCGCCAGATCCTCCTCGTGACCGCCTTTCTCCTCATCTTCGTGGGGCAGTACCAGCGTGGGATGGTTGTCGCTCGTGATCTGGAGTTCCTTCTCCACCTCGCGCATAAGGCTCGGCTCGACGTACCGGTAGGATGAACTAGCCGTGTGGGAGAATAAACCGTAGGTCAAAAAGAATCCGATTGTAGAGAGAGCTTCGGCCCACCACGTCCGTCGTATTATGATCAGTTTGCAGTTGAAGCCGCGCAGTCCTCTGTTTGAAATGACAAACCAGCGTCGCGGCCAACGAATACCGCGCTCCCAGATTCCAGTTGCCCATACGAGAATCGCAGTGATGATACCGCCCATGAAGCATACTTTTTCAGCACCTTCTACAGCCCAGTAGATAGAGCCTCCAACACCTCGACCATCTTCACGCGGAGCTAGGAAGAGAGCATATCCAAAACCAGCGATCCACAGAGACAGAAGAGTAAGGAAGAAAGTATGGTGTCGTTTTCTTGCTCGGAGTTCGAGGAATTGCGCGCGGAGGGAAGCTTCGAGGATCAACAGGTTGAGATAGATCATAGACGGTGAGCTCGGAGTATGATGAAGAGGATCGCCCTGCTTTGCGGTTGTAGGCAGGATTGGACTCGCGCCGGCGACATCTTTGGCGCCTTGCGTTGGAGCAGAAGCGCCTTTGACGATGGAATCGACATCGTCGGACATTTCGATATGAAGGGGGCTGAGGGGCAGCCTGTCAAGGAGATCTCGAGGCCATGCACTAGCACTGAAGTCAAGGGATGGGCCTTAGACGTTGGAAGTCCAAAAAGGAGTCAGTTGGAATGTTAGCGTTGAACGTGGTCAGAACGTGTGATCGGATGTGATGCTGGGGAGTGGTTCGGTTTCTTTGACCCGCTCTAGGTGGTCAATCGTCATCACAAGCCAAAAATTAGAGAAAGGTCCGTCCCCTGTAGTGGAGAGTTGAGAGAGCTTCAGTCGGCATTCGGTTCGTTCTTCAGCGGTCCAAGCGCCAATTGTAGTGGGTTTCCCCAACACGTTTGACAACGATGATGGGGCAGAAGTACATAAACCGATATATTCCGGAGCATTTCTTTGTATCAAGATCCATTTCCTTGGAACAATTCTCTCATTACCTATCACCTGTAACTATTTACTCTTCTACTCAGCCTCTTTTTTCATCCGCTCCGCAATCTTACAAACTCGCGGACTTTTCCACGGATTTCATCTCTCCAAATTCCCCCGAACCCGTGCAAAACCCGATAACCACTGCCTTAACTCCGGCTCAGCCCTGCGAAAGAGGCGTCATCAATTTTAAACTGTTTTTTTCATGCGAACAATATAACCCCCATTAGTCCCCCCGCGGAATGCTTAGGCTTCAACCTTCTTCTGCGGTACTACCTCTATCGCGACTTTCTACAATTGCCACTGCTTCAAGAATAAGAACTATGAGTACAGACGGGACCGTCAGTCCTAATGCGCCTCCAGAGGTTAAGCACCAGGCGGAATTGAAACCTTCGCATGCTTTCTTGTTTCCGTTGGGATATAAAGATGCTGCGTACCAATGGGTAAGATATACAGCTCCTGCGCAGGATCGAAATACTAACGGTTTGTTTAGTGGGCGAGTCTTGCTCCTCAGGCCGTTGAGCGCAATCTTCTGAGTCTCATGCCTCATATTCGAGAAGCGAACGATAGCATTACAAACATCGATACACCCGAACGTCCGGATCCTTTTGGTACGAGAGTGTGGCGACGAACAATGGTTCAGCTCTCTGGCAAAAACCGCGTTTTGAACGAAGTTACGGTCGAACGAGTTGGCGAAAAGACTGAGGATGCTCTGGTTATGATTCATGGATATGGAGCTGGTCTTGGTTTCTTCTACAAAAACTTTGAGCCTATTTCTCGTATGCGAGGACTTAAGCTCTATGCGCTGGATATGCTGGGATGTGGAAATTCATCGCGTCCTGCGTTTAAAATCCATGCGAAGAAGAAGGAGGATCAAGTTATTGAGGCGGAGAGTTGGTTTGTCGATGCGCTGGAAGAGTGGCGAAAGGAGAGAAAGCTGGATCAGTTTACTCTACTTGGCCACTCTCTTGGTGGTTATCTCGCAGTTTCATACGCCATCAAGTATCCCGGCCGTCTCAAGAAGCTCATTCTTGCTTCACCAGTCGGTATCCCCGCTGATCCCTACGCCGTCAACGCCGACATGCCGGAACCGAATACATCCACAATCCAAGCCGAGATGATGCAAGACCAACAAAGCACAACCGACAAGACCGGTACTCTCTCCAAACACAAACCCGCTTCCAACGTCCTCCGAAGACCTCTACCGGGATGGTTCGTCTGGCTCTGGGACCAAAACATCTCCCCCTTCAGCATCGTCCGAATGAGCGGACCCCTCGGTCCACGATTCGTTTCAGGCTGGAGTTTCCGCCGTTTCAACCATCTCCCACCCGCCGAATCCCAAGCTTTACACGACTACTCCTTCTCCATCTTTAAGCAGAAAGGCAGTGGCGAGTATGCCCTAGCCTACATCCTGGCCCCCGGTGCCTACGCTCGACGCCCCGTGATCAACCGCATCCAAGAAGTCGGTCGTCAAACAATCACACGAGAAGACGGCACCAAATTGAAAGAGATGGGTATCCCAGTAGTATTCATGTACGGAGAAAACGACTGGATGGACGTGGCTGGCGGTATCTCTTCAGAGGAGAAACTCAACGCCGCCAAGCAAAAAGCTCTCGAGAATGCAACAGCGGAAGAAAAGAAAAGAGAAAACGGTAGCGCAAAGGTCCTTCTTGTTCCCAAGGCCGGCCACCATCTCTACCTCGACAACCCAGAAGTTTTCAACGACATGATTACCAAAGAGCTTGAAGAGACGAGAAGATCTGAGAAGAGATTAAAATAGACGGATATGTTTTATGAGTGAAAGAGATATGGAAGATACATAGGGTTGGCGTTTGATGGGCTGTGAATATTTATTTCACCGATGTGATCCAGATATAGAGGTTCATACCGACATTTGGAAAGGCGTTGTTTTTATTTGCTTCAATTAGATTCGCATATACCTATTTACCGCCTGCTTGGCATGGCGCTTTCTAGCAGATTGTACAACAAAGATACTCCATTCAGATTCATCTTCAACGTTCAGTCGAAACATCCGATCAGCATATCAGCCGTTCATCTTCACATGAGAGAAACACAATAGATAATCAGTCATGTATTCTAATTTCTAATCTAGATTACGCTATCCCCACCAGTACGCCATGCATGAAAACAACGCTTATAAGTTGATCAAATCAACCTCCGAGAAATCAGGAGGCGCTCTGCCATAAACCACACGTACTTTACTGTCGAGAGCTGTACCCTCGTTACTGATCCAGATATGATCACTGTATGCCTGTGTGCGACGAATTTCGTCATCGCTGATACCAAGATCGTCCCTGGGGATCCAAACTGTAGGACGTCGTGCCCGAAGAGCCTCGTGCTGGAATGCATGCTTAGTGAGAGCATCTCGTTCCTCGGGTGTGAGATCCTCGATTTCGTCATGGAAGCCTCCAAACAGTGCTTCTCCTATCGCGCGCTGAGCTTCGATATCCTTGCGTCGGTGTTTCTCTCGGTACAGTGACGCTCTCTTGTTCTTGTCTGATGCCTTGTTCACAACAGCAATCTTGCGCAGTTGATGACCACCCCCCTTTGCCCATGTGCCAACTTTATTCATAGGCCGACGCACAGAGCCAAATCTTCGCATTTCGATGGCATTACCATTTTCTCCATTCTTCTCGGGCTGTTTGATGTCTTCCTCCTCTTCCTCTTCTTGTAGCTCGTCACCGTCAATGAGACCAAGGCGTTGATCCTGTGCTCTTTGGAAGGCTTGATCACGCAATACTGCCTCGTCTTCGAATGTTATGGGCAGGTAACGGAATAGTGGCCCGAATGAGTAGTTGAGCAGCACTTGGTAAAGAGCCGTGAGGATGAGAACAACAATCATGATAACACCATGAGCTGTACACACGTTCTTTCCAGTCGGATCCTCGGCAAGGAAGAACAAGCCTGCCATGCAGAGCTCCATAAAGTAAATACCAGTAAATGTTTGATTGATAGCCCTGGGGTACAAAACACCGCCGGTATCATGCTCGAATCGGTTCACGTAGAGCATGACGTATCTCTGAGCCATCCATAACAAAGCGAAAGTGATAATTGCGAATATGGAAATGAGCGGCGCAATAACGCAGTATACCAGCCCGATGCAGGCGAAGTTGGTGTAGATAGGGAACAATCGACCCCAGGTGACCTCGTTGAGTTTGGTGTTTCGGGACCACTTGTTACGTGCAGTACTATCGAGAATCTTGGCAATGACATACCACATGACCAAAGCTCCGATTTGTAGCAGCGTGGCAGAGCTCGTAGACAATGCTTGTAGAATCATGTAAGAGAAGAAGTAGTTTGCGGCGGTTGGAAGATTCCTTGCAAGAAGTTCAAGAACGTCGTCAAAGGTCTTGAGACCCTTGAAATTTTCCACAAGGGCATCGATAGAAGCCGCAAAGAACGACGCGATGGAAACAATCAAGAAGACTTGAATGAACAAGAAGACAAAGTAGTAGCGCTGCACGAATTCAGTCTTTTGAGAGCCTGTTTTGACACCCTTAAAATCGGCAAAGAAGCCCAAGATGACGGGGACCAAGAACAAGAGAAGAGCAAGCACAAGGGCGGGCAAGACACCTGCTATCGACTTGGCCATTTTGTGTACAGTCTCGTTGTCCTTGAGGAAAGATAGCCATGCATTGTTTCTGATCAAGTTGTCAAGTTGACTCAGCGCGGCTGTCCAAGCAACAGGAATAGCCCAGAGGAAAAGCATAGCAACAACGGCTGCAAAGACCAATCCTGATCGAAGCCACTCCTGCCACCAGCTGAAGGCCATGTTGTCCCAATTGACGTCTCTAGGTGAGATTTCGTTCATTCTCGGAGCCATCTGCTGGGGTATATGGTGAATAACGCTCTGACAAGCCATGTGGGCGGCGACTTGGTGGTTGAATTGGATGAAAGCAGAGTTCATGAGTGGGTAGCGCTCAGGATGACTCTGGTCTTCCTCAATCTCCACGTTTAATCGAGCTAGCTGTTCACGGCACCAGTAGATTGTGTCGACCTTTTTCGTGACTAGAGGGATAGGGAACAGCCATTTCTTTCCGAACAATGGGAGGCGATGGGTTGGGCGATCCTTCTTCTTAAGATATTTCTCCCATTCCGCAGGCTCGGCGTCTTCCTTGTAGTCAGGGTTGAATGCTGGGGCATACTCGATCGGGCCCTCCTCTATTTCGGGGCTGACAAAGGGTAGCGCATACTTGATTTTCTGCCACAAAGGCCTGCTTTGTGCGTCCTTGCGCTCTCTGTAAGCTGCGGCGACTTCTCCTTGTGGGACGGGAGAAGCATAAGCACCAGGAGGAGGCTTCCAAAATTCCCACCACTTCGCGTCATCTTTGACGTAGATCTCGTCGATGTTGTTGATTTTTCGAACTGTGTTTCCTGGTTTGCCATTTTCGCGTCGTTCTGGGTTCATAGCAGCGGTGCTTTCGCCTGAGTGTCTATTCGTGTTCTGTGACTGATTCTGCACTCGAAGAGTATCCGACGGCGAACTAAGCTCATCTTCGTCTGTGGAAGGTCGAATACGATACCTTTCGGAGCCACGAGACGGCGCGCGCTTCTCGTCCTGCTGCAAGCCCATAAAGCCGTTGGTTGTTTCGAGAGTATTGTCCACGTTTTTCTCTGCTTTGGAGACAACGCCCAAAAGGCCTTGGCCGACCTTGGAGATAGGATCCAAAAGAGGTACTTTGAATCCCTTTGACTTCTCCTTGTCAGTGTGATGCCCTTCTTCCTGATTTATGTCGTGCTCTGATTCGCGAACGCCTTGGTCAATAGAATGAGGGACTTCATGCTTATCGCCAGCTGCTTGCCCTCCTGAGCTGTTTGCCATCCGTTGAGCTTCGGCATCTAGTTGAGCATGTCTTTCGGCTCTTTCTTTCTTGGTGATCGCTTTGAGCTTCCTTTCCTTCCGTTCCTTCTTTTCGGCTGCCTTTGCCTGCTTGAGCTGGGCCTTCTTTGCTGACTTGATGAGGTCGGTCTCGGCAGACTCGAGTTGTTGGTGGATATCATTGCGTTCCTTTACTTTTTCAAGCAGTGGCGATAAATCTCGGTTCAGCCAGATGTTTCGAATTCCTCCGGGGAAAACATCAAACAATCCTGTCAAGGCTTCTTCGCTGAGCCACTTGGCAGGAATGGAGTTCACCAGGACGGTAGTAGCCGAAGCCTTGAGGCGGTGCTCCGCGCTGGTAAGATAATCTTGGCGAACCTTGACATAGATTTTGAGTTCGATAAAGAAAACCCAGCAAACCCAGATAACGACAAGGATACCCATCAGTAAATGAGCTCCGTATCTGTCAACGTTTTTGGCGCTCACATTTCCCCATGCGAGCGTGTCCAGACCGGTAGGCCTATTACTGTCCTGTTCTTTTTCTCGAGTCTTCTCGTCGGCGTTGACTTCTTTACCAATACCTCCAACATAGTTGATAGGAATCAGGATGGGCATAACAATGCAGCAAATCGGAATGAAGATGATGAGAAGCGTCTTCAAATAGCGGAGGAAGAAGTAGGCATCAAGACCACACTTGTTGATGATTTCACGGTCGTCGTAGTGCCATAATGTTTTGAGCATGCCAGCAATAGTCCTTGGAGGGGAATCGGTTCGTTCTCGTTCTGGGACAAGGTAGGTTTTTGGCTTGCTGCGACATGTTAGCTTGACTTTTCGGTTGACCTTGAAGATTGAATGTCAACATACAAGATACGGGCGAGTTTGTTTCTCAGTAATAGAAACGCCAACATCTGTACTGAGAAGACAACAAGCGCTACGACCAAAGCAGTGAAGAAAGTGGTGATGCCAATGCCTCGACGACTGGTGGCAGGACTGGTGGTCTCCGAGGGGGGGGTTACACCCCCGATACCTCCCCCGGATGTCTTTGTAGGTCCATCGGAGGATGTTGAGGAGGGGGTCAAGGCTTCGGTAGCAGAAGATAATAAGGAGCTGGCGACAGAGCTGGCGATAGAGCTGGTGATTGCGGCTATATCTGTGGCTGTGCCTGTCCCTGAAGGGTCGGCTGTGGACATGTTGAAGTATTATGTTTGCCCCAGAAGGGGGAAATGAATGAAGGCCTAATCTCAAAGAATGATGATGAGAATGAAAACAAACGTGATGTGTTAAGAATAAGTCATGGAGATGGTTTTCTTAGGTAGGAAAGAGGATCTAGATATGGGAGTATAACAAAAAAAAGAAGGTTTGGTTCCAAGATATCGAGGTACTTGCCTATGGGCATTCGTCGCGCGTCATGGCAGGTAACCCCCTGTCAACAAAGGCTGTAGCACTAACCCAACCCACCTTTCAGTGCAGCAGAAACTTGAGCCAAAGACTAAGGTGACGAAAATGAACAGCGCAACAAAGGGTCCACGCTCGGCTAAACTATTATGTCACTGATCAATGACCACTGAGTCGCTGTGGCACCGCTGTGGCACCATACTAGTTAAGGAAGTTGCTCAAGTGTGATTGGATACCACGTATTTCAAAGGGTAAGTGAAGCGAACAAGGGACCACTGAAAGGGTGCTCAGCCGAGTGGAGAGGAGGTACAAAAACTGGATAATCCCAGCATCATCAACAGCCTGCAGATGGGGTCTAGACCAATGACATCAGTGGCTTGAAACAGTCCCCTGAATGGTGTTTGATCTTTGTTGGGCGGCTACAGAATCGTTGGCTTTGGTTTCTTTGTTTTTGGCGCCTACGATGAACAAAGACACCAGAAATAGATGCAGCCGCGCGCTACAAACTAACAAAGCGTATAAAGACGTTATATGTCAAATACGTTTCTTTTTATGGCTGCATTCTCTGGCCCTGAAAGTAGATCGTGTCTGGGGTTTGGGGATACTCTGTCATGTATCAGATCGATAGGCCAAGAACTGTCCAGGTTACAGTACGAGATGAGATTCAGTGCAACCCTGAGCAACAAATCGCCAAGGATGCCAAAAATGATGGCATAAGAACCTTATTTAACTATTTTGTCACTTGCGGATACAGACCACGGCAATTGGCACGGATATCGTAGTTGAGCAACAGTGTGCAGACGAAAAAGAATTCGATTTATTACGTTATGATATCGAAATGAGGTTACATTCGGTGCAATTAAAAGTTAACCTTTGGGAATGGGGATTGGAATTCCGCGTATTTGGGACAATTTCGCTTCATTATTCGCAACCCCATACGAAAAACTTGGCGTTCATGTCACTGCTTGACCCCAGCAACTGTTGGGACTATGGTCACGTTTCTGAAATCAGATCTCCTTTTCTTGACTAGCCATAGCTTCAGGGTAATCCTACTAGTTAGTGGTGACATGTCAGCAGTGTTGGCGCGAGTTGTTCACCCATAGTCCTTTGGTTACCCTATAACTGAATGTCTTGGACTAGTTAACAATGGATAATGATAATAGTCACAATTTGAGAGATGAAAACAAGTAATAGTTGCAATAAACAATGTGCAATTCTATTGAGATATAAACTAGTTGCATGTTAAAGTAACATGCTGCAGACAGCTCAAAGATCAAATGTCAGATCAAACTCGACCTCCATTCTACAAAACTTCATCAGCAACCTCTCCTCTCTCACTACGCCCGCTACCAGTTGTTTGACCCACGTCTGTATAGAACATAAATCAAGTCTTGGTAGGATTGAGGATGCTGCGGACTACCTTTACAATGTTTCCACGGTCAACCACGATGAAATGATGAAAACGGGTGACGCCCTCAGCCTGAGAGCACTCTACCCAAATGCAATCCCGCTCAGGGTACAGGGAAAACACATCAAAAGCTTTCATATACAGACTGAGAGCGGTGTCAATCCTGTCGCGCAGCTGAGGATCAATCTTATCGCGCCTGAAAAACTGAGATTTGATAGAAAGCCGCCCGACATACCCTCCAGCAGAGACTCGCGCATCAGCCAAGCCTTTGAGCTCGAGAGATGTAATTTTCCAACCTTCATTGTCCCTCCGGCATTGAATTTCCACCTTCTGCCTTAGAGGAAAATCTGGAATGAGCGCCTCTAGACCAGGCAGAAGACGCTGTGCTTCCTTGGCAATGACAATCATAAAACATGGAAGGCAGCTGGTAGGTAGTTTCAATACTGCGTCAAGGACTTCTAGCATCCTCTCGCGCTTGTCTTGGGAGAGACTGAGAAGAACGCCCTTGTTATGACCTCCTGCAAGACCCTTGTGCCAGCAATGCGAGCAAGAAAGTACAAACCGGCAGATGGGGCATTTGTGGCATTTGCGGTGCTTTTCGTCGTATGCGAGGAGAGTGGCGGCACACGATAGACCGAAAATATGCCCGCAGGGGAGGACATATGCAGCATGAGGGAGATTTTCAATCTTGCGAAGATACGGAATCAGATTGATGTTGGGCACATCTTCATCAAGAGTCATTGGCTCCCTGCAAATTCCGCATAGTGGGTTTGCACGGTTCGCGGCTGAGGGATCTGCCTGGACAATCTCCATGAGAGAGGGCAGATAGTTTTCTGTAGTGGAAGACATTTTTCTGATGGTTAGAGATAGTGTGGTGTGTTGTACTTGGTGATAGAGGTGTCGTGTGTAAGCTGTTACCTTGGTAGATGTGATACTTATCTTGAGAAAGTGTGATGGATGGTGAGAAGAATTGGTTTATAAACTCGGCTGAAGGCCAGAATCTGTACTTATACAGATCTGACCCCAGATGTTCTCGATACCTACTTGGGTGTTTACGAGAGAGACCTGAATGTTCGTATGAATGGGCCACTGTTAACACATCACAGAGAAACAGCAGAGTGTTCTTATGTGACATACAAGTCAGCCCAGTATACTCCATGGACAAGAGGGGCTGTTCCTTGGTTCGTAAGGGTTTGTAGGGATCTGTGCACGCAACTGACCTTAGACATCATGGATACTTAGAACAAAAGCTGCTTAGGCCTACGTATGGTAGCCTCATCCCTCAAGTGGCTCGACAGAGCCAGTTTTAGTCCGTCAAAAGCCAAGACAAGCCAAGTCAGTCCCTGCCCTTTGCTCCTCGCCTCGTAGTCTGAACTCAATGATTGGGCGAGTGTAGTATACCTGGGCGAACAAAACACTGCTTACCCGAGATATTCGAAAGTGAGAGGTGACATGGGCTTCAATAATATGCATACATCATAATGTTCTTATTGCTTTGTCCCATAGGACTGGCCGACTGTAGCTCCAACGCCGATCAAAACTCTTACTGCTCAGTCTGGAGGTAGTTGAGGAGGATGGATCGCTCCTGAGACTCCTTACCCCAGACATTGACGACGACGTAAGCAACAGAACTGTCCTCTAAAGCTCAGGGGCGTTAGAATAAAGTAGCATAAATGCTGGTCTAAGTTAACATAAAATAATTAGGTTATTTCGTCTCTTATGCTTACAGCGGCGGCTAATTCTTCTGATACCTGACGAAAACTCCCTAGTTTGCAACCGAGGAGAGCTTCCCCCTTGTAATATGTAGCAGCGGTACTAGTGGAAGATTGCCTATGACCTGTATTGATAACAACTCGACGCTCCGCCCCAGAAAACCCTTTTCGAAGCGGCTTCAAATCAGCTAAATAGTATCAGAAGAGATGGCTGTGAAGAACATAAGAGACAAAACATTTAGGTCACATTATGTTTCCTTATGCTGACACTTAGACTACTTTATTTGGCATCCTGGATCTTAGGGACATCATAATCACTTTGCATTGGTATCTTGTAAGTGGGTGTGATCAATTTATGATCAGTAGTAAGTATATTGATGAGAAAGGAGTTGCTTGTGTAATGATAGACAACTCGAGACTCGTAGCCTGCGTACAGGACTTTGTTTGATAAGACATCTCTCTCTCCCCCTCTCTCTCCCCCTCTCTCCCTCTCTCTCTCTCTCCCTGTGCATGCCCAACAAGATAGCTCTCTCCATCAACACAGCTCTCTCTGTCTCTATCCAACTCATCCAATGCCAGACAAACGGTATCTTTATGATAACCAAGTGTAAAAAAAAGTGTAAAGCAATCAATCGCTTGGGTATATATAATGCAATTCGTGACTCGTAACAAAACTCTCCGTATGAACTCCAGACGCAAGCCCCAATAAATGGGCTGTGACAGCAAATTCTCGCACAAAAGGTGATTCTTTTTGGGGGGTTTTCGTCTTTTCCTCATGTTTTTGGGTTTTTGGGTTTTCTCTCGATCGAATCCTCAAACTGTGATGCTGGTAGGCATGTCTTCGAACAAGAAGGCACGCAGGTCTTTGTAGGTAGCTCGGTGGCTTGTAAAAGCGTCATCGAGGCCGGCAGGCATGTCTTCAGAAAGGAAAGCTCGCAGACCCTTGTAGGTGTCTCGGTGGCTTGTAAAAGCGTCGTTGTGCGCATGGATTTTGTGTTGCGACTCTTCGTCGTCTTGCAGCTTGATGTACCACTGGAAATTGATACCGACTTCGAGAGACATACCAGCCCAAAGGTTGCTGGAGTTGTTGATCGCGTTGCGCTGTTTCTTAAAGCGTTCCAGGATAGGCTTGGCCTCTTCTGGAGTATCGCAGCGCATGGCGTCCCACTCGTTGCTGTCGTGGTTGATATAGAAAGGCTTGCCGGTAAATTGGTCGTAACAACTGATTCCCATCTCCCGGGAAGGGTCGTTGAGAAGGGAGTTGTATGATTGGGCAACCTCCTTAAGCTCATCGCAGTAATCTGCCAGAATGCACAGATTGCAACGGTCTGCAAGCTCGCCGCCTTCTGATAGTAGGGGTGTAAATGAATCGATCTGCTTCTTTGTGGAAGGTAGTTTCTGTCCACAGTTCATGTGTCCACATCCTGTGTGAACAAGCTCTGTTCTACAATCGAAACATGCGCCGCTCATGATGTCTGAGTCCGGGCCGTAGGATTCTTTAAGACATGCGTTGCAGTAAATGTGACCGCATGCTTGGATGGTGGGGGTATCTTCATCTTCCTTGTGGCGTCTCTCGTGATCCTCGTCTCTCTGATCCATGTCTGAAGGCATGTCCATAGTTTCGTAACAAATGCCACATTGTAGCTGGAGTTGCTTGTATGACACCTCCTTGTTTTGGAGGTAAGTCTTGAGCGCCGCCCAGTTGGTGCATGCGATCTTGTCCTTCATCATGTTGTCTGTGGAGGACATGTCGCTTGTAGAAGAAATATTGGTGGTAGAGGACATGTTGGATGTAGAAGAAGACATGTTGTTTGTAGTTGAGGGATGGTAATAGTAGAAGCTTTTGAGGAGTGGCTGAGGTGTGGTAGATAATATGATCGAAGACAGATATAGAGTAGAAGAGAAGTCTTGGGTGTGTATGAAGATAGACAAAGACAGGTAGTTGTCAATGTGTATGAATGTGACGAGTGGTGTCGAAGACAGATGTATAGAAGGTAAGTTGAGGATATAGACGAAGACAGGTATGTCAGTGTGTATGAGTGTGACGAGTAGAGTTGAAGACAGATGTATAGAAGGAAGTCGTTCGTATGAGGATACAGACAAAGACAGGTATGTCAATGTGTATGAGTAAGAGTATGTGAGTAGTATGTGTGTATGAGTGAGTGTATGCGTGTTTGTTTGAGTTTGAGTTTGAGCGTATGAGTACAAGAGCGATAGTGATTGCAAGTGCAAGATAGACTGTGAGTATGAGTGATGTGTAGAAGGGAAGAAAGAAGATAGATCAGTCTGGGGGGAAATCGGCTTTATATAGAGTGGAAGAACAGAGTTTAAGAAGAGATTTTCATGTCTGCCCTTGGAAGAAATTTCAGTCAACTTCCATAACTTTGTCATAGATGGCGCAGTGAACTTTCTTATTCAGAAATTTCAGAGTTTGCAGGACAGGCCTATGGAAATACCCCAATTAGACATTTCACGACAGTTTCGTCGACAAAGTTTTCAAAGGGATATATCTTCCCGGAAAGCAACCCAATCAGACATCCTTACGACCGTCTTGAACATTCTGGAGCCTGCCATTATTCCTGATAAAGAGAAAATTCCTTCGGTATGACTCACTGTGTTTATTCTGTTCTCGAGTGATTCAGAGGTCTTTGAGTATCTGAACAACTCTATTCGAGAGGTCGGAGCCCTGATACAGCCAGGCTCATGAACAGGATCTGTCGAGTTGAGACGAGTTGTTCTGTGAGAATAGATCTGTTGGGTAGCAGAAAGATTGTCCTTTCGGGCTCATATAGAATAGCATGGACACTCGGACTCGCTCCATTGTCTATCGCCTGCTTGTCCTATACAAAGAAGCCGGAGAAGTCCAAGGCATACTGAATAACCATGCTGGTAACTGTTCTTGAGGGTTGAAAGTGCCGTCTCGTGACCTGGGTAGGTGATTCATAATGTCATTGTAGTATAATCCATAACGTCTGCGAGTCCTATAAGGCTCGGGACTAATAGCGTCGGGGAGCTCGCCAAGCCAGAGGTTATTACTGCTGGTAGGCCTGGAAGCCTTGGAAGACTGGCCCGTAATGGCAAAGAGTTAGTGAATAGGGAAGCTCTCTGGTGCTGCTGCCGGGATGGTAGAGGAAAGCTCTCAATGGTACCACCCGGATGGGTAAGGGGGATGCTTTGACGTCGCCGCTACTACCGCCGCTGGTGAATCAGGAACGTCTTTTCTGCTGCTGACGTGTTGCGTGTTGAGTATCGCCTGCGTGTATGTGAGGCATAGGCAGCCATATGTATATTTCAGTCTGGTGTGTGTATGACCTCCCGGATGACATGGAGGTAGGTGTATGAGTAGATGTCTTCAGCGGGTGCAGCTGCTCTGAAGAGATCACCAGCGTGCTGGGGCCGGGGTCGGGGTTAGTGATGGTAAATAGAAGATGGTACACTGCTGCTGCTGACCATTTCGTCTCTTACGTTCTCCGTGACTGTCTTTCTAATACTACCTGCGCCGGTTGAGATCCCTCCTCCCGCCTTGATCCAGCAACACCAATGATTGTAACCAACGAGCGTCAGGCAATGCGAAGAAGTTGTCAGGATTGAGGAGGCACGAGCTTTGATATAACTCGGCAGTCTTGATTCACGAATAGACTAACTTGTCAAGATAAAAAGCGATAAAATTGTCTCAAAAGCTAACATAAAGACATAAACATAAGAATCTTAAACACTCATTTCATTTCTCATTTCCCTCCCAAACAAGCACAATAACACTATCCTTCGTCTCCCCCTGCTCCTCACCCCATCTCTTCCTCAGCGCCGGCACATCCAATGCACCTCTCTTAACATACGCCTGCCAAACATCACCTCCAGGCGTAGTAACAGAGTCCATCAACTTCCACACATTCCGTCGACCCGTCCAGAAGAGCATCTTCCTATCAGCCTTGTCCTCTTTGAGTTTGACAGGTCCGATGAGAGAGCGCCACTTGCTGTCGGGTTTGCCAGCGGTGGAGGCGGGCATGTCGGACAGATGAATGCCGTCGGGGTATTCTGTTATCGTGTAGCCGTTGACAAGAACCCAGTTATCGCGGAAGCGGTAGCGTTGGAGGAAACATGCTTCGCCGCAGACGTCGGTGACGAGATGGGCTTGGCTGGGTGTAAGCTGGTGGCGTTCTCCGTAATCGTGTAATGCTAGTGGTCGAACACCTGTTTCGTAACTGTCCAAGTGGGAGGAGTAGACATCGTTGTCCTTAGGAGAGTAGAAGCTTGGAAGAATATGCATCTTGATCTTGGTATGTTGCGCCATACAATCCTGAAGAAGATTGTCCCAGCGCTGTTTGCTTGTAGGATCGGGAGATACGTCGTTGAAGCATGGTAGTTGTGGAATTCGTGATACAGCAGAGCGTGTAAGAAAGACTGCTCCTCCACCGTAGGTAGTCATGTAACCTTCGCCAATAGCCCAATCTCCCCTCTCACTGGGCAGTCCAACGTACAACTCCTTCTCAGAGTTGTACGCGAATAGCCGCTCTTGAAGATGAGACAGGTTAGGCAAGAAGATCTCCTCATCCAGAATGGCGTACCACTTCTTCATCTGACCCTTCTGGGCAAGTATAGCAGTATGCCTTTTGACCGTCTCCATCATGTTAAAGTATCTCTTTGCAGCAGAGATATCTCCTTCGGAATAAGTGACAAAGGCATCTATCCCAAACGACTTGAGAACTTCAGTCAGTTTGCTCGCCTGTTGGGGATGTCCTTGGTCAAGAACAAGCATAAAACTCGCTCCATTTCCATGTTGGTTTCCACCGGTCATCCACCTCGCCCAGTCCTTAGCAACAGCATAGTCATCTCTGACGACTCGATCAAAACTTGTCGAAATAGCGAAGAAAAAGTCGGATGCGTCGACCTGCCTGGGTCGTGGTCCTTTGAAAATAGGGAGGTTGAGTTCCTGGCGAGCTACCAGGCTTCTCCTCTCGGGATCTTTGGTATCAATAATCTTTGGTCGATTTAAACGAAAGTCGGTGTCGATTTCCGTGACGGATTTTCGTTCAGAGTCCAGCTCTGATGTACGGACTTTCCATGCAGTCCAGGAGGTCTGATTTGAAAGACCAATCTTCTGTCGAAGTCGTTCCAAGTATTGTTCTTCAGGTACAGGTCCAGTAATGGCCAGTTCGTTATCGTTAATTTCTCGAGGCCAGTGAATCTTGACCTGGAAGAAGAGAAGAACCAAAACCACAACAGTGAGAAGCTCAACCACTCTACGTGGGAGGACCGCAGAACTTGAAATCATAATCATAATGAGTGTGGATCGTTGCCGACGACGATCTTGTTGATTCAAAAAGAATGACTTGGGTGGGTATAACCGGGACAAATGAGTGTAGACTTGGCTATAACGACATGATCACAGAGTAGACATCCAAACGACCTCAGTCGAAGAAACAAAATGGTTTCGAAAACATCACTTGATGTGAGGCACAGCGAGAGATTTAAGTAAATTAACCTCCGCTGATATGAACCATAGTCACAATGCCCTTGTTTAGTGTAAATGGCCGCAGTGGGGGTGTGGTCCATGACCATCCTTCGGTCGGAAGCATCATGAAACTCGAGGCCCCAGAGGATAATCCCTGGTCGCACCACGTCAATAACGGTTAAAGAGGGGAATGCCAAGCAAGCAATTAAACCGTGACATGGCCTTCGGATGATCAATGGGCGGCCCCAGGTCTCAGGTCACGAGTGGCCATGAGAAACAACAGTAGTTTGTGTCAGAATTGCAGATCTGTTTATTCGAAGCGACTCCTATTCTGCCAAAGTTCCATTGCTTTAACAATCCCCATCACGATGGAAGGCTGTACCCCGGCGGGTAAAAGGCCTATGACGGAATAAGGACTAGGATGAGTGGTAATTTAATCTTCCTCAATAGTCCAAACTAATGCAGGTACACCAACAGCCTTAAGGGTAAAATAAGTCGATTTCGGTCGGTAATTTATCTGATAAGCGGCCAAGCTAGGAAATCACCGCATGATGAAGAATTATTCGCCAGGCCTGGACGCTGGACCCTTTCCCTCCGTCGCTTCTTTAGGCGTAGTCTTTGACGATTGAGACTCGTGTGATGTGATAGGCTCCTCTTCTAGCGAAGTTTTGGGGGATTTTGTCAGAGTACTGGGTCCTTTCGGTTCCTTCCCTTGTGTTGGTGTCCGTGGTTGGTGCATGCGCTGTCCTGGAAGAACTCCTTGGCTTGGGATGTATGCTGCGGGAACATTTACCTCCACTGTTATTTTAGCGTGTTGGTAGAGGTCATAGCATTCTGCGAGAGCTTCATTGACCGACTTATCAGCGCGTACGAGACCGGTGACGAAAATTTCTCGAATGTGGTCTTCTACCCGCTCAAACTCTGCTTTGTCGTAGCGGTATCTATCAGGAAGGCCACTATGAGTGAAAAGAGCCAACAGCCCCGCCAGAATCGTGTTTGAAGCGCCAAGAATAGTGATGGGCGTGCCTTTTTCGAGACTGAAGGGGCCTAGAGCTGTCAAAGCGGCACCGATGATCAATTGCAGGATCAACAAGATCCATCGGATATATGCGGCGAAGTGAAACAAGTAGAGACTGACCGTGCGACGGTGAACGGTATCACGATACAAGCCTGGAGGAAGGCCTTTTGGTGGCCATATGGAACTGGTAAGCATAACCGGCGCATCATGTTCCTTGTCGCGAATTCCTCCAACACCCCGGGCGAAGAACTTCCACTCTGCACTAGACAAAACTCGGTAGTCCGGGGGGTCTATGGGCTTCGAATTTGGGCGTTTTGGGTTGGAGCCAGAGGCTTCGGGGTCGAGGGCATGGGGATAGTCGATGTATGTCATTGGCACTGCTTCCGTGCTGGAAACGGGTACTCCCGACATAATGAAGTCAAAGCTTGAGGCGTTCGTACCGGTAGGTCTGTCGGTAGAAGGATCTGTGAAGTTAGATGTGGTGGTCACCAGAGAGAATTTTGTTACTGCATTTCGAACTCACAGGATGAGAAAAGACGCAATACACTTAGAAACAATCTTTCGATGAGGTTCGAGGAATGAGGTTGTTGGTATAAGAATATTGAGAGAAAAGAGACTGAAAAGAGGGTGCAATTGTTGGGAGAGAGGCCACTGCACAACATCGTCTGCTCCTTCCTTCCTTCCTTCCGCAGAAGCGTCGCAATCGCATACCACCACAACTCAACAATAGAGAGACGAGCTTCTGTGCCTCGCTTGACATCAGTTAGTGCTAATAATAGCCAAGTATGTAGGTGCCCAGATCAAATACAATGTTCAACGAGAATCTTGAACATGCGCGAAGGACAACGCTATGTACTACTTGCCTGCAAGACATCGGCATCTCGGTATACTTGCACAAGCTCGTCTAGAACCTGGCGAGAAAGCCCGGAAGAAGTAATTGATGCGACATCTTCGACTTAAACACGGGTAGTTTTGATGCAAGTCTTCAAAAGTTATTAATCTCTACAAGTTATAGGCCTGGGGTCGTTGACTGGTACACCACTCACTCCGAGTAGGAGTACCAGAACAACCAAGTTCTATCCGTGCTAACACTGTCAGTGCTATGTTGGATAGAACAGTTGCTTCTACCAGGGAGAGGGTAACAGAAGGATTGTCTTCCAAGGCCTAGGCTGCGATAATAGAGTAGCCTAGGTGTTGGTCTAACATTTCATCTCTTATACTTTTAGGGCCCGATTCTTCTGATTGTCCAAGGACAAGTTCGCAGTTGCCTACGTGGTACCACCACCGCCCATCCTATCGCTTGAACGTATCATCTTAATAACTTGATGCATATTGGTAGTAATCGATGTCAATTCTATATTCCTTTCCATTTGTACCTGTCCTGCTTCAATGTTCCAAGCATCCATGCCATTCAGCCGCTGCAATCTCTACCTGTAGAACCACCTAGCCATACAAACGCCGCTCTAAACAGACGACACAATTCCGCTAACAAATGATCTCAAACTTAAGAATCTTGAACAAGAGTAGGAATGTCGTCAACCTGAGCCTCGCCGTTGAGAATAGCGTTGACGGCTGTGAACAGAGGGTACTCAGACTCGAGACCACGAGCCTTGAGGAAACTATTCACCTCTTCAGCAGTGGTGGTACCCTGGATCTTCTGACCGTTCAAGTCCTGTCTCTCGACTTCTTGAACACTGATACCCTTCTCAACGGCCTTCTTGGCACAGCGGAAGTTACGACCTCCGGAGCAGGATGTGATCAGATCTGCGACACCAGCAGATGACTCTGTAAAGGTGGCAGTGTGCACGGTCTCGCCAAAGAACTCCTTGCCAAACTTGACCATCTCCATAAGACCGACACGCATGATAGCAGCCTTGGCGTTGTCACCCCAACCTTTACCATCAACAAAACCAGCTGCCAGAGCAACAACGTTCTTCAACGCACCGCTCAGAGAAACACCGGCGACATCGGCAACCATCTGAACGTGGAAGTAAGGTCGGTGGAACAGTGTTCGGAAGCAGTCCTGGTCCAGAGGAGGGTAATCAGCAGGCATGGCGGTCAACTTGACCTTGGATGTTCGACCGCGAACGTCCTTGTGATGCCCCTCGGGAAGCTCACCCATTGTTGGGTTGGGGCTACCAGTTCGAGGTGTAGGAGCTCTGCTGTTATCAAGGGCAGGAGGGTCGTAAGCGATAGTTGTCTCCGACCACTTCTCCTCGGCGATTTCTCGAGCCAAGTTGGCACCACTCAGGGCACCACAGTAAATACCCAATCCATCACCAATCCACTCGCTGAACAAGCTAATGTCTGTGTCTGTAACGTTGACACCCTTGATACAGCTGATTCCTCGGGCGAAGGGAAGAATATGTCCGTTGACCTGTTTGCAGACGTTTGCGATAAACTGGTGGGGCAGGTTGAAGACGAGGATGGTAGAGTCTTTGACAGCGTCGCGGATATCGGGGTTCGCGATGAGGTTTGTAGGCAGAGGAATACCTGGCAGGTACTTAACGTTCTCGTGGTGCTTGTTGATGACCTCTGTGAGCTTCTGGGGCGCATCGCTGTTGATTTCGTCATAGCATTTGGAGTCCTTGGTAATCGTCACTTCCTCCTCATAGACCCACATCTGGACATCTTCCTCGAAAAGATCTTTGTGCGCTCGGGTGTTTTCAGCGACGATCTTGGCAATTGTAGAGCCCCTGATCATTTTGTTAGTGATTGACTCGAGGAAGGGTGGACAGGTGGTGACAGAAGAATCGTCCTCCGAGGCCTGAAAGCTGATCCAAGATGCCGAATTGCCTCGTCTCTTTGGCTTTCGGAGGCCAATTCTTCTGACACATTGATGGGTGTAGGTCATACCAATTGCCGGATCCCACAATGGTCACCTTGTGCTTCTTTGAAGGGGCGCCCAAGCTCGCCATGTTGCTGAATGCTGCGATAGAGTGATTGCGTGTGCAAGAGGGTATTCTCAAAGGTTTCTTTAATACAAAACAAGAGCGCACGATGATCGAACGAAGCATAAGAAGTAGGTTTAGAAGAACAGAATAAGACAAGAACAATGGAAAAGGCGGGAGTTGAAAGCTTTATGACTGAGGGAGGGGTCGTTAGGGTCTCAGAAAAAATGGCCTCCGATAACCTAGAAGACGGAATAATCCAGACACTTTTGTAAGTCTAGACCGGTGTCAAGTGGGCTATTTTATTCTGGCGCTTCAAGCTCTACAGGAGTAGGGGTCAAGCTAGAGCTGATACTGGACCAGCTTTCCAGGTTGTTGAACCAGGAGCAAGCCACAATGACGCATGGCAGAATGAAATGCGTGATACCGCCTGCTGCAAGAGGAAAAGCGTCCCATCAAAACCCCATTGATATCCGTGATAATGGAGCTGAGGAAATCTCGACTTCGGGGTGCCTTTGTTTGCGCCGAGGGGTCCTTTTTCACATGCAAGCTGGTAGCAATTGATGCAGCTGCAGCTCAATTCTAGTTGTTTTATTGACTAAGGTCCCAATATCAATTGTGTAAACAAACTCTTAGTACCTACCTACTTACCAGTACATCATGTACATATAAAAAACTCAGTCTTGATAGCTTCAACTACATCAATCACATGAAAGCAAGTAAAAGAATCTTTTAAGTGGGATTTCACATGTCGAACAAAACTCCAAGCAAGGATACAGGGGCAACTCTGGATCTCCAGGGGACAAGGGGCGAAATGCATGCATCAGCAATCCAGGAACGGTTCCGAGCCAGGGCCCCGTTAATGACCGCGGGCCGATCCCGGTCGCGTGACGGCACATGTCGAAGACAAAGGTCAAGATCATGAGTCTAATTCAAAAGATAGATATTAAGTTTTCGATACTAAGAGTCTCCTTATATCACAATCAATTACTGCCGAGGATGCATCGTTACGTTGGTGCACACTGGGGTATACTCAACAACATGTAGCCGCTATCAGGTTTACCCCAACCAACATGCGATCTCCCTCATCCCTTTTATCCGGATCAAGTAATAGTACATCAGCACGAATGGATTGAAGCGCAAAGAGCATACACTAAACGATATGCCATTCTTCAATCTGATTAGGGTTGAGATGTATGTCAAAGATCTTCCATGGATAGCACAATACGCAAAACAACAGTTACTTTTACCCCCTCTCTGACACTGGTTTCTCAGAAAGATCCTACACAATATTGACCCAAACTCAATTCATTTGAGACCATTTAACAATGCTGCCTTCTCCTCATCTGCAAATGGATGAAGATCAAGCATTCCACCAGACATGGACCGGACCCGTGTAGACAGCTTTCTTGTATCCTTCTGTTCAGTTCTTTCACCATCTCCAAATACCGGCTTGTAGAACTTGTCATAGACCAGCCAAGTAACATTGAACATCACGGTCATGGTAACTACCAACCAGCGAGGTGCTTTACCAGACTTGTCAGCAAATAACTTGGACATGGTGACAACAATGAGAAAGAAGAGGCCGCTAGAGAAGAGAAACAGGAACGCTCCAATCCTCTGTCGCATCGTTGTTATGGTGTATGGCTGTAGCGAATGCAACCAACGCTGATAATCCTCGGGGAGTTCGTGTTCCCTAGCACCGTCTTTGAGGAGATTCAGGTAACGAGCACTGGCTTGTGCGTAACCAGGCTCACGTTGGGGGCCAACCAAAAATCGGTACCACCACTTCTTCTTGCGAGGATCATCTGGCAAGTCTTTGTCGGGAATCTGTGGCGCAAAGAGTGTCCTGGACATGAAGGGTCTGGGAATTTCCGGGTATGGCTTCTCAGGGATAGAGACCTTTGGAGGTAAGGGAATGCAAGGTACGACGATCTCCTTGTAACCCGCTCCAGCACCCTCAGTGCGAATGATGGTGCCGTAATCTTCCTCCGTCACTTCGTAGACAACACCCATAAGACCTTGATCCCACTTCATCGACTCTGAGTGCGGTGGTTGTGGTGGGTCAAAAGGTGGAACCGGTACCTTGGGAGGCAGCTTTGGCTTCTCAGGAAGCTTTCTGTAATCGACATTCGCAAAGCATGGCTCTCGATAAGGAATTCCAGGAAGATTAAATCTGAGTTCCAACGTGGGTACCGAAACGTTTACTTGCGAAAGCGGACGAATGCCACGCACGCCCAGGAACGTCTCGGCTGCAAGGTTGGATCCATATGCAAGATAGAGGTAGGTCTTGGGAGATGGATTGTCGCGATTGGCAAGATAATCTTCAGAAGCTTGCGCTAATCGTTCGGTCGATGTACGAGGGATGGAAGCAATCGATGGGTACTTCTTCGGTTCGGGCCGCTGCGTAACGACGCTGAATTTGCGTAGTACAGCGGCGGTTCGACATTTGTTAGCAGCTTCGCTGGTAGCTGTTTGGTTGGACATGATGCTTAGTGTGAAGCTTCAGCAGCAGCTGTCAGCTTACAGCGAAGTGATAGGTGGTGCACAGGTCTCGCTTGGCTGTGGTGCTGTCAGATATGCGAAACTAGAACCTGTAAGCTATCGCGAGATAAACGAGAACGAACTAGAGATCAACTCGAGAGATTCGTTGGATTATAGATGAAAATCCATGAGGGAATAGGTCATAGATCAAAGCGGAGCGGAGATAGAGTGTATCTCCACCACCAATTGCTGAATAATGCGACGCGCGGGTCGTGACATGGATGCTGTTGGCTCGACCGAGAGTCCGCAATAAAGTCCGCTTCTTCGTTGGTTCGTCGGGGGAATCAACAAAGCAAGCTTCAATCAATTCCGGACCATCGGGGTTCGCACGATATAATCCACCGACTGCATGGTGGTTGTTACCAAGCAATGTCTAGGCAACGGGTTTCGTAGACTTGGGCCGGATTTGGAAGTCAAATCAGAATGAGACTTGGTATCTAATGCTCAGTACCATGGATGCTATGGTATCTATTCCGCCGTCGGTCGTCCGTCTCCCTCTCCTTGATGCCCCGGCCGTGTACATCCCGTACCTCCATCAATATGTTTTCATAAATCCTTAGATTTCTTAGTAAATATTTGAGAAATTTAGTGCTTGCTTTCATCTATTAAGCTTCTGATTAGCTAGGTAGGTAATTGGAGGTGCGGGATGTGCACAGCCGGGGCATCAAAGAGATAATGAACAGTCGCCAGCGTGTAAGTCATTCCAGGCCAACGGAAGCAGAGAACACTGAATTGAAGTGGCAACGTATCGAAATTCTAAGTTTAGTAAATGGACTGATGGTTCTGAATCGTACCTGCAATTCGCTTGTAGATTCTGGGACGTTGAATTGAATTTTAAGAGATGCAGTACCTGCCTGAACAAAAGTCTCCTGCCATGCGAGTTAAGAGTTCTGTCGCTGCCTGAAGGTTTTGGGAAGGAGCCCGCAGACTTTCGTGGATGCTGCTCCTGCCTACCGTGCCTGCCTAAGAACTTATAAATTCTCATTCCGCCATTTCTTGACATGGAGTTCATGTCAAAGCACAACAGATCCTGAAGAAGTGTAAGTCAGAAGCAGCCCAGCATACAGTTGCACCCTCCACAGCCTGCAACCACTCACACTATTTCAAAGTGCATATCGTCATGCCGACGACGCGAAAGGGTGGGAAACCTAATCAGCGTGCAAGAATTCAGTCGCAGTCACTGCAGATTGGCCAACTCGAGACTACCCCAACAAGCCGTCACCTGCAGTCTCGTCGAGTGGACGATAAGCCCGACCCTCCAAGTGCCCAGCAACCACCACAAGCATCAGCAAATGAGTTCGAAGATAAAATCGACGATGCTGATTTGATGGGCTTGGATGATGAACAAGACGTTCCACGAGACTTTTGGTCCGAAGCTGCTTCCACTCATCGAAGCACACCTGCTCCAGAGGCAGGCAGAACTCATTTCGATAGTCCTTCATCGGTTATTGATGACTTTTCGAGCCTGAGATCCGGCTCAGGAAAGCTTCCTAGTACCCAGCCTTTGCCATCACAGTTGGTTGCAGGGCCTGAGGCCAATAACTACGACTTTTCGGAAACAGCAACAACTGCACAACGAAGTTCCCCGGTGCAGCCACACAACACTCTATCACAAGTCGCTCTTGATAGAGCCTGGGAATATCCCGAGAATAACACTGTCCCTGAACTGCCAGGTACCATCCCCGAATCATATCAAGTCCCTGAGACAGACCCAATGAAACACTTGCCGGAGAACGAGCTATATGATGCCACCCCAGCATCAGAAGAAGAGGACCAGGCTCCAAAGTCAGCTGAAGCAAAGGGAAGCGCATTGAAGCGCGGCAAACAAAAAGTCAAACCAGTTCTTGAGTTTGATGCAACGACACAGAAGGTCATAGAGCCGCAACGCAAGACAGAAAGCCAGTCTCCGCATACGTCCATGGTGGAAAGTATGAGGCAAGCATATGCTGCTTCAGTTTCGCCTACTGAGGACACCAAGAAGTCTATCCCGAAGCCTAGAAAGAAGCCGTCTCCCAAGGTTGCTAAGGCTGTTTCTAAGGCCGCTTCAAAGGCCGCTTCAAAGGCCCCTCCAAAGCCTTCTCCCAGGGCTGCTCCAAAGGTCATTGCAAAGCCTTCTCCGAAGCCTTCCCCAAAGCCCGCCCGGAAGGCTGCTGCCGCTGCTGCTCGGCGAATCACACGTCAGTCCGCTCTGGTAGAGGAATTAACTCAGCCGAGCTCTGAAGCGATCATTTCTCCGGCGGTCGAACGAGCAGACCCTGTTACCAAAGCTTCGAGCGCAGCAACAAAGAAGACAACAACAGCAAAGACGATCGTGAAGACAGAACCTTCATTGCAACCTGCGGAAGCTCAAGGGGAGCCCAAGGGTATCAACGACACTCAAGGCTCAACCGAGAATCCTATCCTGCTCTCTAGCGCCGCTAGCAGTTCATCATTGTCCGATATTAATGACTCTGTTCCACCTAAAGACCAGACTGGAGTTTCACCCCTGGATCCATCTCCCGCTCACGAATCGGAAATGCTAGTTGACCCCTTCGTCGTTCCTGAGGAGCTGATAGATGTTGCTCAAGATGACCAACACAAGATCATTGCCCCTAAGCCACGGGTTCCCAAACCTACACACCCTGTGCGTCGCCCCGAGAGGCGGGCCACTGCGCAGGAAAAGTCCATAACTGTGAGAGCCGACCCGAAGGAGCCCCTTTTGCAGAGAACCAACCGTCCGCCGATTAGGATTGGCCCAGGAGAGGTTCTGTCTGCTCGAGATGCCAACACGCTTGCTCAGTACAATGCTTCCAAGGCAAATAATTTGAAGAGAACTACCACTACACGAGACACACTCGTCGATACTTCTGCACCTCCTTGTAAGGTCATGAAGCGATCTCGAAGCTTCAGTATCAGCCAAGCAGGTAGCCCATTGCCGGTTGACACAACTGGGTATACGGTTGAAGAAACAAGTCCTATCGATGAAGAGGAAGATGCGCCTCCGTCTGTTTCAAATACCAACAAACAAACGTTAGGGCATAGGAGGTCCCAACGCTTGCGGGATCGTGCGGACTAGGAGTCCCGATATTCTCAAAGCAACGGTCTGCAGCAAGATTTACACGCTCAAATCTTGGCATCGCTGCAAGTTCCCGATGAAAAGCTTCCAGAAGTTCACGAAGAGGAGGCTGCTGAACCAACACTGCCCAAGGGTCCAAACGAGGAGGTGGCAGAGGAACTGCATGGGCTTGTCAAGGTATGTATGCCTAATTGTTCTCTGGGTAAAGCCCTATACTTATATTAATTGTTAGGTTGTACTTCGTCGACTTCAAACCAAGGAGGACACCATTTATCGATCAGTGGAGGCTTATCAGAAGAACAGTGTCAATTGTGTCGCAAAGCTCGAACGAAAATACGAGCAAGAGAAACAGCTGCTTAGCAAGACGTGGAAGCAAGATGGGGATCGGTTCATCCGTGATTCACGGTCGGCAAGGGCAGCGGTAGAGAAGCAACGTGGGTTACGAGAGGAGGCAACCCACAAAATGCAAGAGACAGTAGCAAGACGCCAACATCTATTCCAAAAGGCGATTACAAGTTTACACGCACTTGGGCAATTGACCGACGATTGAGTTTATTTACTATAGGGTATTTTTAGTGTAAGGCTTAGACTATCAAAATAAAGTGACCTAAAAGCCAGTCTAAGCTCGCACAAGGTGATCAAATTATTTCGTCTCTTATGCGTGTCAGCGGCCAATTCTTCTAACACCCTGACGTGCGGGTCCATGACGGGCCACGAAAATCAGGGTTCAACAGGGATGTAAAGATTGTTTGATGGGTCAAGTGTATGGTCGATATATGCTTAATATGACAAATAATATTCTTGCTGAGTTTTACCCTTGCAATGATGATATTACTTGCTCACATGTCAGTTATAGGCAAGTCGTGAAGCGATCTTAATGATCCAGATAAGAAGAGATGGAACAATTCAAGGTTTGAGGTGGTGACAGCAAGCTCACGGAGAGACGGATGAATGGGGATTTTACCGCTTTGGTTGAGGCTAGACTGGAAATGGGAGGCATCGTAGAAATGGCACTTGTAGGTCGAGGTGGGAGGGAGGAAGACTTGGCGATTAGTGGTTGTGGAGCGAGACAGACAGCATCGAGGTGATATAACCATGAGATAGTTGAGAAAGAGCATCTGCGTGGATATGCTTATCTGTTACAAGTCGAGAAACCCATCACGATTGACCATCTGTCGATTATTCCTTTAACCGTGTGGCTGGTGATGTCGTACAGGAGCATCTCATCCGGGAGACATCCGCGTTCTGATGGGCTGAGCGGAGTTGGGGAATGGGAAAAGCGGCGATGACGCCGATGGTTTGGTTCAGGGGGTGACGTAGCTAATCTTGTGGCGCGGTGTCATTCCCAAGTCCGAACGCATCATTCATATAAGAGTCAAGACCTTGCTTGAGAAGCTTTTATAGTTGAATATTCGGACCTGAAATTTCGCATTCATCGCTTTGACATTGACCGTTTCACTCTCGGACCTCTACTTACTTTTTTGAATCACGCTTTCTTTTCTTCTGTTACAACTTGAAACCTCCACTGAGCGGCATGATGGGTTCTGATGAAGCGGGGCATATTTCTACTCAAGAGCATGGGCACGGGTAAGTTTTGACTGTTTCGTTTTGTGTTTCGTTTGTTTGCGGTTTGCGTCTAGAACAAGTGTTCATCCTTTGTTTGGCTGTCAAGTGATGATTACCTACCTCATTCACTTCATCTTCATTGTCATCGTATGACCTCAGCGTGCCTAAGGGACGAAATAAGAGACGAAATAATCGGGTCACTTTGGGCCAGCATTCAGGCTACTTTATTTTTGTTCCCTAAACCTTAGGACAATTCTTCCGTCACCCTGCCTCCGTCTCTTACAAACAGGGGGCCTCCAGGGCACTGCCGCTAGTGCGCAGTGCCGTCCACCCTGCCCCGCATTCGCCCGGACAAGTCTTGCCGTGGGCCTCCACTGCGACCGACTGTTCTGGCCTGGTCGCTTGCATGCATCAGGGTATCAGAAAAATTGTCCGCCAAGAGCATCAGAGACGGAATAAAGCGTACACTTTATGTGAATCAAGACGGAATTTTCGGCTGTTCATTTTTGACGCTCTGACTGGTCAATTTTTCATGGGCTGAGCCTCCCGCGCGTCCACGCTCAAGTACGCAGCAATAGCACTGCCCTCGCCCCAGTCTTTTTTCTTCCTCACTTTTTTTTACACCCCAACCATCTCATCTACCTCTGCCACTGTCACCGGTCAGCGACTTCACTTTTGTCGCTTCAAATCGCACTTTCCTTCCTTCTTCTTACAGTCTTCTTCAAACTCTACGCGAAGCGTCTTTGCTGTAGCAATATCCTTCGCGATCCCAATTCGTCTACATCATCTAACGTCCCTGCCTTCATAGCCGCTTGCACGGCCTACTCAACTTTCGGTCTCGCCGACGACCAGGCAGCTCAAGCTCGGCTGACAGTAACGACTCAAACTTAACCGCAACAAATTCCGACCACGAGGCGACTCCTGCAGATTCGACTCAAATTCAATCCCCCGAAATCACACCTCGCTCTTCAACATCATCAACATCATCTACATCATCCTCTTCAAATAGCAAACAAAGGATGCCGTTTCGTCAGAGGATGGCCCGCCACTTTGGCGATTCAGTATGTGTAACCCCGCATTCCTGCGATTGATGCACCATCGTTAAGATGCGCATTGGTCGGCTTTCATGGAATGCGACTTCCAAGTGGCGTACACGCTGACGCCTTACAATAGCTAGCTCCCGAGAAACCCTATCTCAGCTACTACGATGTCCTATTGACAGCCGAAGACATCAAGGCTCTCAAGAATGACTGGTTAACCGACAACAACATCGCTTTTTGGGAAGAGTATCTCGAGCGTGAGATACTTCCTCGGTACCCTCAAGCTCGTATTGTCCTACTTCGTCCTAGCATGACATTTCTTCTCATGAAGGAACCGGACACCCGATCAATCCAATCCGCTCTTCCCGATTTCTCAAAGGTCACGCATGTCTTCTTACCCATCAACGACAATCGTAATGTGAGCGTCGCTGAGGGTGGCAGCCATTGGTCGCTGCTACTAGTCTCGACTCTTGATGGTGTGGCTTTTCACTACGATTCGCTTGGTGGTTCCAACTACTCCGAAGCCAATGTGGCTACACGCAAGCTTGCCAATATACTCGGACGACCCCTTCGATTTATCAACCTCGAGGACTGTCCCCAACAGGAGAACGGCAGCGACTGCGGTGTCTTTGTCTGCCTTTTAATGCGCCATCTCCTCGTCAAGCGCCTTCTTTGCGCTAACGCTCGCGAAAAGGTATCGATGAGCATGGGCGGCAAGATGGTCGATAGTTACGGCGGCCGCAAAGAGATGATGCGAATAATCGAGAACTTCCGTAAGGAGGGCGAGCGAAGGCGATCGTGAGTGAATCCCAAATCTGACTTGCAGAACGTATCTAATAACCAAGATAGGAGAAGCGCCAGCCCGTTTTCGAACAAGACACCGCCGCGGATCGAATAGAGAACGGACTGCTACGGCTCTTGCGAAGAATACGAGGAATTTCTACAACAAATCATGGAAGCCGCGAGGAGCGATAGCATTAAACCGCCCAAGAACAATCAGACGAAGAGATCCCCAGCCAAGGAAGAGAAGAGGTCCTTTTCCGACCAAGGTGCAAATGAGCCAGTCACTACAAAGACTCCCCCAAAATCAACTTTGCCTCCTTGGGCTGGAATGAGAGACTTTGGGCGCCCAAAGAAATTCCTTCCAAAGTACCACCCAAGTTCAGCTCCGATTGTGCTTGGTCCTCGCGCATACCCCGACCGAATTGTCAAACGGATCCACTCGAGGCCTCTAACGCCCGTCAAAATCCGGGGCAAACGGTCTTCCAACTCTACAAGTCCAAGTCCAAATCGCAAGACGGTCCAAACAAGCTGATTCACTGTTCTACCACTGTAATGAAATTCACGAAGGATGCCATGCGTTCACGGTCGATTAGTTCTGTTTTTGTCTCGATTTTTAGTTCGCTTTGCTTTGCTACATGGCGTTGGTGGCAGCGAAGAGCAGCGGGGACGTGGCTGTTATAACAACGACGAGGGTTATTGCGCTCTTATGCATGATGTTATTCTTATCAGTTATGATTTTATTCCCAGATATCAAGTAATGCAAGGGATTTGCGAGTTAGCGATTGAGGCGTTGGTTAAGGCATGGAAAAAGATACAGCATCGAGTGCTGGGTTTATAGCCTATGAAGAATAATACATTTTTGATCATATCGTATAAGCTGTAATGATTGTGAATTGTTGAATTGCATGATATGATTGAGGTCAACTCCTGAACGCCCAAGTAAAATCTATGTAGCGATATATCGCCTTTGATCAGCACTGCCAGATCATCTGCTCTTGGTATCTTTTGCTCCCTCTCCGGTTTATTTCTGCTCAGCAAAGGCAGGGTTCTGCTCCATTGTAGAAGAGATATATCCTCTCAATGCCGCCCACCGATTAGCTGTCGGCGCAGGCGCATCCTTCTTCTCCTCCGCCATCTTCTCATCCCCAACACTCTTCTCCTGCTGCGCCGCCAACGTCGCCATATTGACCCCAAATCTCTCCATCTCGCCCTTAACAACCTTCTCCTTCCTCTTCAGCGCACCCCTCTTACTCTTCAAACTCTTGTGCCTAATCTTGCCCTGTTGCTCAGCATCCGCCTCCTCGAGCTCAGGCAGCGCATCAGCGAGACTGTCAAGTGTAGTAGCGAGTTTCTTGCTTGGTCGGCGGCGCTTTGCAGATTTTGAAACGCGCGCGGATTGGATTCGGGATACGAAGGAGGAGTGCTTGATGAGACGCTTGTCGCGCTTGGTGGAGAGGAAATCGTCTGTTACGGCGGCGTCGTCGCGGAAGACTTTTTGGGGCGCTTGAGGGTGGATTTGGCCTGTTACGCGCTGGTGGCGCAGGGTTCGGGCGGAGGGCTTCTTGAGACCTGGTGGTTGAGGAGCCTGGATTTGTTAGCTAAACTGTGTTTCCAGAGGTTTCATTGAGAGGATGAGGTGGGTGTCTGAAGAATTGTCCTAAGGCTTAGGCGACAGAAATAAAGTAGCCTAATTGCTAGCCTGAGCTTGCATAAGATGACCAAATCATTTCGTCTCTTAGTTCTCGCCGGCTAATTCTTCTGACACCCTGGCGAGGGCTTACCATTTTGTGTTGTTGTGGAGGTTGTATGATGGATGTTGGATTTGGGATTGTTGGTGTTGAAGATTTGATGGAAACATTTTCGGTGAGTGGCGCTTCACCGAGGTGGTGGGGTACACCGAGACGGTATGGAGGGGCACTTGAGTTCTGCCATATGAATTCAAGACCCTGGATTTAATGGATGTTTAATGTTAACTTATTATTGCCAGAAAGCCATAAAATCAGAGTGTTGAATTGATCGTTGAATTTTAATGGTGAACTGAGGATCTCATGCGCATGAGCTCGTAGAATTAGTGACTCTACTCACCTTTAGTGGGGTTGGGTTGGATCTCTCTCAGATGATGCTATCACGTAACTTTGAACTTACAACCCACATCCTCACTCCATCACCTTGTGAAAATGGAGACCGTCGATAAACTCAGAAGAGAAATCGCAAAGCGAGAAGTCGAACTCGCAGACTTGCGCTCTCAACTCGCAGCAGCAGAATCCGAAGCCCGCGAAACTAGGACCGAAGAGTCATGGAAATGGCCTCTTGAGAATCACGAGTATGAGCGCTATAGTAGACAGATGATTGTTCCAAATTTTGGACTTCAAGGTAAATTCCATTTCAAGTATTGTATAGCGTTATGCTGATTGCATTAGGTCAACTGCGCTTGCGAAAGGCCAAGGTTCTACTCGTCGGCGCTGGAGGTCTAGGTTGTCCTGCCGCTGCGTATCTCGCTGGCTCAGGTATTGGAACGATTGGTCTAGTTGACGGCGATGAAGTCGAAGTCTCGAATTTACATCGTCAAGTTGCGCATTCGACTGGTCGAGTGGGCATGAGTAAAGTGCAGAGCGCAATTACTTATCTGAAAGAGTGAGATACCCTTCTCGTATAAGAACTCTGAACTAACTGATCAAGTCTCAACCCGACGATAACGTATCATGAGCACAATACTCATCTCACGCCTCAGAATGCGCAGGATATAGTGTCTGGATATGATCTTGTCCTTGATTGTACGGATCACCCTACATCTCGCTATCTCATCTCGGATATCTGTGTTCTTCTCTCAAAGCCTCTTGTCTCAGCATCTGCGTTCCAAACCTCTGGTCAACTAATCGTTCTCAACAATCCTCCTGGAAAGGGACCTTGTTATCGTTGTGTCTTTCCTACACCACCACCTCCTGACAGTGTGGTGGGTTGCGGTGAGGGTGGTATCATTGGACCTATTGTTGGTACGATGGGTGTCCTGCAAGCTCTTGAAGCGATCAAGCTTATTTCAAGAGGTGATCTTGAGATTCACGGAGAGGCAAAGACGCCAATGCTGTTGCTCTTCACTGGAACTTCTGACACACCTTTCCGATCTGTGAGGATGAGAGGAAAAAGAAAGACATGTTTGGCTTGTGGCGATGAGAATGGTTTGACGCTGGAAGAGCTCAAGACGTCAATGGACTATGTCCAGTTTTGTGGTGTCAGACAGCCGGTGCAATTGCTCAAACCAGATGAGCGAGTGACGGCAAAGGAGTACGAGACCATATCAAAGTCAGGAGACAAGGAGACCTTATTGGTGGATGTTCGAGAAAAAGAGCATTTTGACCTCTGCAACATCTCGGGTTCGATCAATATTCCCATCAGTCGCTTCATGAGCGCTCGTGGTGAAGCTACACCCGAAGGCTGGCCAAGCGATGTATCACCGTCTACATCTATATACTTCGTTTGCAGAGTCGGCAACGATTCTCAAATTGCGGCACAGAAGCTCAAGGACCTGGGATTGGGGAACGAGCGATTCATTGGTGATATCTCCGGTGGATTCAAATCATGGAAGGACACTGTCGATCCTAGTGTACCATTCATATAACCAGGCGTCAGGGTGTCAGAAGAATTAGCCGCCAAGAGCACAAGAGACGAAATGATTTGGTCACCTTATGCAAGCTTAGACTACTTGATTTCTGCATCCTAAGCCTTAGAGGGCAATTCTTCTGACACTCACCTGCGATGAAACCAGATTAAGAGGAAAAGGGATAGTCGATTGGATAAGAGATTTTAATGATATACATACAACGCCCGCGTTATCCGGGCTTCAACACCAGCTGAGCCATTACATCCGTCGTTTTGCCATCAAGTCAACAAGACTCGTAAATTGGAAATGAGTTTCTTTTTTGTGATTTATACAAAGTTGGCAGTCTTCTTTTTGTTGAATGCCTTTTGATCTTTTAGCCATTGGCGATATCCAGCTACACTAGAGATCTTCTCGCCGTAGAAATCAGGGACTAGTAAAATGACGTTAGTTTTCTCAATCACAAAATTAGTCGAAAAAAAACTTACCAGGGTTGCTGGCGCTCGAGTTGGTGGGGTCAACTCGGTTCTTCTTGATGCGCTCGAAGAATTGAGCCTCCTTCTGCGTCATTTGCTTCTTCCATGTACGGTTCAGGATGTAAAACACCTGGTTTCCCATACTAGGTCCGCTCAACCATCCAAGTCCCGAAAACGCGAGCGTCATAAGTCCCAGCGTCATGAATGGATCGAGAGGGATCTGAGAAATAATCGGTTCCGCGCCACCCGTTGAGAGAAAAACGGCTCCTGCGCCGCCGGCGAACATGCTGTTGGTGATGGAGAAGAGGAGCTGGTATCGTCGACGCTTGACTCGCATCTTGAAGAAGCTGTTCCAGTCCAGAGGGGGAAGACCGTTGTCGTTGCTGGGTGCAGCTTGAGCGGGTTCAGGCTTGGCATTATCCGAAACACCGCGGGCAAAAGATTTGTTGATCGAAACCGTAGGAGTAAAGTATTGCTGTCGGAACGGCGAGCGCGAGGAGAGACATGATGCGGGACGAGCGGCAGAGATGGTAGTCGAGAAGGAAGCTTTCGGGTTTGAGCGCACGAGACCAGTTGCCGGCGAGCGCAAGACGAAAGTCTTGAGCGAAGCCATATTGGAGATGTTTGTCGAGATCAATTGACGAGATTCAATTGAGTGATGACGGAGTGGAGATTGAAAAGTGTCGTTGTGCCGTCGGCAATTTTTGGCGTGACGTGGGGATGCTGAAGCTCGGGTAGAGCTGTGTTCGTGATCTCATGGCCGATTGGAAAAGTTGGGCGTCTACTTAGGCGCGGCTAAGCGCTGCCGCGTTAGAGGTTCAGTCGGAGAAGGTATAGCCCCGCCTACCCCCCTAATAAGTCGGGCTATATAGTTTTAGAAGGGTAATAAATTATAGAAAGTTAAAAAACGCTTTATAGTTAGTAGCTGTAATAGCTATGCTAGCTATAGCTAGTTACTTTATAATAATAGTATTATTATAAGAAATATTAATTCTCTTACTTTAAGACTCTTTACAGTTATTATTTTAATACTTTGATGTCTTTATCTTCTTTAGCCTATGTTGAGACCCTGGATTGCTTAGTCATTCTTTAGTTCGACCTTCTACAGTGCAGGGTCTAAATAACCAACCTAAACATCCCGCGCGTTTGAGAAGCTCGACACGACTGTATTGGACACAACGAAAGGGCCTGCGATAGTCGCACACTATTTCAGGCACGGATATTCTATTCAGTTTATTCTGAATGGTTCAGGCGCCTCATTTTGCGTTGGCGATCAATTCCTACACGATTTTGAGCTGGCGTCGCGGGTTGCGGAGCTCGACTGGAGCGTCTCAGGTGGTAACATACGGTCGAATTGTCTTCCAAGGCTTAGGCTGCCGAAATAAGGTAGCCTAAGTACTTGCCCAAGCTCCCATGAGGTGAATAGACTATTTCGTCTCTTATGCTGTTAGCGGCCAATTCTTCAACTAACACCTTGAACAGCACCGACGCGATGGATTTTATTCAAGATCAGCCGACGAAGTCTCGAATAAAAGTATGTGTTCCCGAACGACCCAGGGATTACGTGCCTGGCAGCGGTCCGCCGTTACAACCGATCAGCTTGCTTCCACCGAAGGACTCAACAGCTTATATACTCGAAAGAATCATACTACCTCCTCCGCCAGGTGTAGTAGCTGCAGATGGAAACCCTCTTCCTAGAAGGATGACATACATCGTGACCTGGAGCGATCTACCCGCGGCGCAGATGTTGGTACCTGCTATGGATATTCTGGATTACGTTTCGCCGCGAGAGCTGGAAGAGTGGGAATTCAAGAACACAGAAGAGCAGATGGAGAATGAAGCTGTACAAAAACAGCAGATCCAGGCTGGCGAAGCTCCGAAGAAGAAACGTGGACGACCGCCTAAGCACAGCAAGATAGAAACTGCTGTTGTGGCGCCGGACGAGGAGGAGACCATGGTGCGTGGTGCTATGACGATACAAACGCCGACGAAGGACAGGTTACAGGATTTTGAAGGGTTATCGGATGAAGATTCGACACCGGTGGGAACGTTACAGTGGGAAACAACTGGGGAGTCAGCAACTGGAGAGTCAGTTGGGGCGGTAGAGCAAGGTTTCGACGATGGAGGCGAGGATTTTGACAATACACCCGTTGCGCAAAGCGATATGCTACATCCTCTGAACAAGACCACTTTTAATGGCCTACCCAGCCTACGACCTACATCCGAAAAGAAGTCGAGCTCACAAGCCAGTATTTCACAAACCCCAGTACCTCTGCCACCAGAAGCCTTTATGACAAAATTGGAAAAACAGAAGTCCGTTACAGCTGAAGAGGAGCGTGATGCCGAACTTGAGGCAGAGCCTGAGGCCGAGCAGGCTGACTGGGAAGTCAAGCGCATCGAAGATATGAACATCTACGATGTCGAGGGTGGCCAAGTACGCTACTTTAAGGTCCGTTGGGAAGGAGACTGGCCACCAGACCAGAATCCTACATGGGAGCCTGAGGACAACCTCCCTGCACAACTCATTCGCAATTATCTCAAGAGGGGTAAGAGGAAACGCACGGGGAGCGGTACGCCGAAAAGACCAGCTGCTGCAAAATCCGCCGTAGCACCGTCGTATCCCAAGAAAAAGTCCATGAAACAGACGACGCTATCTTGGGGTGTCCCTGCGAAGCAGTTCAAGAGCGTTTCCGAAGCTTTTGAAGGGTTTGAAGAGGATGAGCTCGGTCTACCACTGAGAGAGGCGCCAGTTGAAGAAGAGCAAGACGATGAGTTATTTGTCGTAGAAGAACCGCCGGTAAAGAAAAGCCGCATGAAGACATGGATTGGCAACAATTTAGATCTCGATTGAACATGGGATGCAGAGGTGTTTTGTTTACGGAGTCGATGGAAGCATTTTTTCACATGGCGAGGCGTTGGTTATTATTGAAAAGTTATTCACGGCGGACATAGCATAGAGAGATACCCATGATTATCAAAAGACCTTTTATTGACTATGTACTTTTCTCCCCTGTCCATTCCTGAGATGCGATTCTGATGATGAGATGTCCTCTTGGTTCCTGTAATATCCTTCGTAGATGTGATTTTCGGTTCACCAAGCCTAGTAGTCAATCATCCAGTGGTAAATTATCAGTGTCCATAATCATCTCGTTGCGGAGCTTCCAAAAAATGTGTGCATTGAATTGCTGTGTTGATGCACTGTGCATCCATTCTCGCTGGTTTATGGTTGCGAGATGTACTGCTGGCTTCTGTATTATCCTTCATAGATGTGACGTTCAGTTCACCAAGCCTAATAGTCGATCATCCAGTGAGGTTAAATATCAGCGTCCATGAGCTATCTTGTTCGTTCGTAGGTTCCAAGAAGTGTTGATTCGTTGCTGTGAAAAGCATCGCGTATTCGTTCTGGTTCTTGGTATGCCTATTCTGAGATGGATAGCTTTTGCGTAACCACTTCTGGTCATCTATTCGCTCTAGTAAAGGCAAATCTCAGCATCAATGATCTGTCTTGTTCTTCCGTTGGTTCCAAGAAAATGTGTAGATGCATAGTCTATGCATTAGGACGGCAAGATGTATTGCGTGTCGAGTAGGTATGTGTTGCCTGCATGTATGCAAGACATATGGAATCGAGTCCGTAGGTATTAGTTTGATGTGTCAATGACATCCTGAATGAGATAGGGGAAGACGTAGGAGTAAATGTCCTGGGCGGGTGCTGTAGTTCTGAGGATATCGCCAGCGTCCCAGGGAGGGAGACCGAGACGTTCGTTCTCTTCCCGTCTCCAAGCAGCAACCTCGGCGTAAGCATAGAAGCGACGAATGTCGAAGCCGGTTCGCTGAGTGAAGATATCCCAAAAATGGGCGTACTGTTCGTCGAGAACTGTTTCGGCCTTGAATTCGGCTAGCCCCTGACCTTGAGGACGCACGTAGGTGTTGGTCGCCATGTTGTGACATGAGTATATAGTTACATCCACAAGAATGTACTCAGCGAGGTCAAACATGAGGCTGGCATGCACCATGGACCGAGGTACCCGTCGGCTCTTGATCCGGCCTTGGCCTTCAGAGACCTCGATGAGCTGGATGACTGTGCGTGGAGGTTCCATTGTTGAAATGGAATGGACTGGGCGGCGAGGGATTGGTTCGCCAAACTGTGGCGTTTGGACTTGTTCCTTAAACATATTGAAATCCGGTTTGTTCCATAATATATCCAGTTCAAGAGGGTCAACGTGATCAGCTGTATGCATACGTTCATGCAACGCAGACGTGGGACTGTCGGACGGAGTGGTGCCTAGGCTAATCATAGACGGCAATGTTGTGTAGAGACCGAATTTGCCTTGGGTGATGAATCTGACAAAACGTGTAGACTGGAAAAGGTTGGTGAACTCGATGTTGAGTTTTCCCCCAAGGGCTTCCGGATCCCAGGCGTAGGCGGCACGAATGATATGCTTTACCCCGAACTTCTTGAAGAGAGCCCAGATAGCTTGCTTAGGGAAGTAAGGTAGGATGATCGATCGCCCTGATTTACCGTTGTTTGGCACGCCAAGTTGGCGTGGATGGTCACGCGGGGTGTTAGATGGTGTCAATATGTGTTTGACCGTAACCTCATGCTGTAAGCCCAGCACGTCAACAAAGCAGAGGCCATTCTCCTCGACCTCCTCAACATATGCAACCGCGGCCAAAGGGTTGTTAAATTCCACCATGGCAGTCATGTGGCCAGGGGTGCGGGAGCTGGGGTCTTGGTTTATGAAGATACTGGCAAGACCGCCTTCGCCAAGGACAGCATTGGCAACTTGGATCAATGATGTGGATCCAGGAAGGCCAGTAAGGACTACCCGTCGAGACAATGCGCAAGAACTGGAACTTGGGTAAATCCCCCATTCACTGTCCAGAGGACCGTAAGGGATGTCGAACTGGAGTCCCACCCCCTGAGGAGGCTCCTCAACGGGTTCATTCTCTAGATACTGGGAGGACTCGACTAACTCCTAGTTAGTCACGACGCTCTCAGTAGGTGAAGGCGGGCAACGTGGAGGCTCTTTAATAATAGGCGAGCCCATTCGTGAAGAGATCGCGGATTTGAGTTCAAGGGTTGCGCTTCGAGAAGGGATGATAACTCCAGCCTCATCCTGTCAAGATGTTAACAGAGTTAATCAGAAGAGGATAGAAGTACTTACCTGCTTTCCACTGAGGGCGACGATTTGTTCACGCAGAACGGAGAGCCTCGCATTGTTGCGGTTGAATGTTCGAGAAAGTTGGGACATTTGGGCGGTCTCATGGACGACATCCTTTCCTTTCAAAATTCCCTCATCAATCTCCTCCTGAGATATGGGTTAGTATCAACATTCGAAGCTTGTTAAGACTTGTAGCAAGTTGATTCCGCTTACCTGAAGATCTTTGAGCTCGTGCTTCTGGACATCACAAACGCCCGTGAGACGCTTCAACTCGTCTTGGTTCTCCCTGAGGAAGATCACCTCATCCGAGCTGAGAACCAGCGGAGGCGCTGGTGAACACATTGTTGTGTCGTCGCTATGGGAAGGTTAGATGTTCGAAGTAGGTAGATGGGTGAAGGTGAAGGGATGATGAAGTAGGTGGATGATTGAAGGTGAAGGTATGATGAAGTAGGATGATGATGTAGGAGGGAGGAAAAGGAAGTGGGAGGGGAGGGAAGAGGAGAATAAATACTCAGGGCAGTGGGTCCTCAAAAGCCTAAGAGACGAAATACCTTGGCCACTTCACGCTGGACTAAACCAGTACTTAGGTTACTTTATTATGGTAGGTGACCTAAGCCTTAGGGGACAATAGTTCTTCTGTTACCCACCTTGGGGGGCTGGGAGCAAGGGGCAGCAACAAGCAAACGGCAGAGAGGACTTGTTGGAGGGAGGGTTGACGAGGAGGATAGCGAGATAGGCGTGACAGTGACTGTAAAGCAGTCCAAGACGCGTCTACCGGAACTCCTGGCCTATGGGAGATGGGTTTCGATAAACCTGCGGAGACTAGGTACGGGTGGCTAGCTGACAGGCAGGTAGTAACGTTACTCGTGATGTCTGCTGGAGCAAGGACCCAGGTGAACCCGTAGACACTCGCATAAACAGATTCTTTGTAGACTCGGGATCTAAAAACTGATGAGTTCGATCAGGTAAGGAGAGGTATTCGGCGTGGGGAGATGCGTGGTACTGTTTTGAATGTTTATATCCAAGTAGCAGATTGTAATGGAGTATCAGTATCCATTCGTAGTTCTTCTTGTCCAGTATTTAGTATTCATGTTCCTTGAAACAAGATAGTGTGCGCTGGACTCTTTAATTTTGCAAGTGACTATGCGTTGCCGTCCATGAAGATATTTGGGCCCACCCTGACAGCCGTGCAGCTATCACCAAAGTGCAATTTCGTTGTTTTGGATCATGTAATTTTTCGACTCGCGTTGGAATTTGTTCCAGTGACTACTCAGTAACTTGAAAACCACAGACCATTACCAGTCATGGTTCTTGTGAGTTCCCTTCCACAGAACTACCAGCTTTGAACAAAGGAAGTTGCAGAAAAAGACGCCGGCGGCAGCAGAGATGTACATGGCACCGCCAAGTACCCCTGGCACGACAAGATGATCAGACTAGCAGAGGTATGCAACTACATGACCTCTCCGTACGGCCAAGAGCTCTGCTACTTGTACGGTTGGATCTAGAGGTAAGTCCCTTAGCTCACTGTGAAGCATATCCTGAGACCGAGCTGACCCCTTGCTGTGGTAACAGTATCACAGACTTCATCCGTGGTGTTTACCACACGCCGAGTACACCCCAAGTCGAAAACCCTAATACATCGAACGTTCACGTCGACCCGCATCCCTTACTCTTGCGACAGCACGAAAAGCTGCATCGTATACGGCGGTAGATCGATCGGCGGCCCTCGAGACATCTGCTTTACCCATGGCACCGTCGCGGCGGCCGAGCAGGAGAGAAGGATAGTTGAAGGATAGGAAAGGGAGAGGACGTCCATCATCACCAGGTTTGGCCATTTAGCAGAACACTGACGATGAATAGATCTTCGCTCGAAAGAATACCGGCATTGAACACAGCACACACACAAAGAGCGCCTTGACCGCTGAACCTACTCCCGAACACCGCCACTGGGACTTACTCCTTGTTCGACAATTGCACGGACATTGGAGAAGTCATACTGCTTAGTAGCCACAATGAACATATCACCGAAGCCCAAGCACTTGCTGGGTAAATCCATAAGCCTTCCAGTTAGGATCCCGCTGATCAGACTTACACCTAGGCTCTTTCGGAAGACATAGATATGCCACGAGAAACCCCTGAAATACTTACTTCGACAGAGACGATACTTTGCGGTAAATACCGCCACAGGGCCGGTAGAGCGCCAAGCACATTTCGCAGAGTATCCGAGAAGTCATGCCGCTCAGCAGACGCAAAGAACATATCATAGAGCAGACTCATAGCCCTTTCTCCTGATATCCCACTGACTAGACCCCTATCCAGGCGCTTCAACAGATATTGACATGCCACGAGTAACCCCTGAAGCATTTCTATCAAGAAAGACACTCCGCGGTAACTACCGCAACATCGCATAGAGCACCAGACGCATTGCGCAGACTACTTGCGAAGCCACACTGCTTACCAGACACAAAGGATACATTGTGTAAGTCCTAGCACATGTTGGCTAAGGCACAGTTGCCAATGGCTCTTCTCTTGATATCTCGCTGACCAGGTGCACACCCAGATACAGCCAGAAGACATAGAGATGAAACGAGTAGCCCCTGAAGCACTTGCTTACACAGACACGAAACCCCGCGGTACCTACCGCCACAGGCAATATAGAGCGCCAGGCGCATTGTGCAGAGATTCAGGAGGTCATACCGCTTAGCAGATGCAGGGAATACATGGTGGAGGTCCCAGCACTTGTTGGCTAAGGTGTACTTGCTAAGAGCCCTCCTTCTTGACATCTCGCTGACCGGGTTGGCATTTATACACAACCAGACGACATAGAAACGGCGCAAGTAACCCCTGAAACACTTGTTTCGACAGATACGACACTCCGCGATAACTACCGCACCATCTTCCGTAGAGCGCCCGAGCATTCCTCGCGCAGACTGTCCGGGAAGTCATATCATAGACCACGCTGCCGGAATCCTTAGACTTGTTAGTCAAAGCCTCAATAACAGAGAACCCTTCCACTTGACTTCTCACTGACCAGTTTGCACTTAGGTACAATCGGAAGACATACAAACGACACGAGCAGCCCCTGAAGCACTCGCTTAAACAGAAACGACACTCCGTGACAACTACCACAATACCGTCGATATAGCGCCTAGACGCACTGAAGGATCCTTCGAAACGACTGAGGGACGTATGGAAACAAAGCGGGGGCGATTGAAGTTCTGCAAGACAAAGAAAACGTTGTCCGAGCTTGTAAGTCAGTAACAAAGAAAGAATTGGAACTCGAAGCTAACAAGCAAGAGAACAGCAATTGAACATACCACTCGACGATACGACTGAAGAACAAGTAATAAGGATTGGAAAGGGTTTCGAAAGGTTGATTGAGAGGAGAAGGATGTTGAGGAATTTGGTGGTTTTAATGCCTACCTACCCAGGAAGGAAGTCGAGACGACACGTGGGACTACCGTTCCTTCCCTATTCGATCTACACTAACTTGACATTGGCAGCCCACCTCACACCAGCTATTATTCTTAATGAATTGCTTCGCGCTGTATGTTTTCTCTAAATACTTCGAATGCCATGAATTCCGACTTGTCAATTGTCAATTCGCCTCTTTGCTATACTCCATACCTTCCCGAACCGCTCTTATACCGCCGACAGCAGTGTGGAGTCTCACAGCGTCTCTTGAAGAAGCAAACGAGCAAGAACCACCATGGAAGAAAGACAATTGTCAAAGAAGAATTGCTAACTGATTTCTAAAGACGCAGGTTCTACTATCGATGCGATGCAAATGTCGAATTGCCAATCAGATTACACGAGAGAACCCATCCGGGCTGAGTCAAACGGGCAGCTTTAGCACCCACATCCCCACTATCGCCATGGATCACCCCTGCTGAACCTGCCGGACATGGATCGACGATCAGGATACAGGGATGTTAAGACACAAGATGTCATTCAAACGACTGATGGGAGGGGCTTCAGAGGTTGGGACCGGTAGAGTTGATCTCTTGGACGATAATTCTTGTCCGAGTTACAGCACGAATGCCAACCATCTTCCCCGTTGATAAAGCTAACTGAAGACTAAACAGGTAACTTTCGACCACGAGCGACCCCGAAACGTTCCTTTCTCACGGATTCTTCCAATCTTTCCAAGTCGATTCAGAAAAAGCCATGACTTCAAGCTTCATGCACCCTTCCAAGAATTGCAGCAACTTGCCATGTTGGTCGCACCATCCTATTCGGCGAATTCCCCAACTGCACTAACACCCACTATTCGAGGTGGAGATCTTACCTTTCTTGGGTTCAGCCACCAGGCATCCAAAGCTCCAGACTCAGCCTCATGCAACAGTGATGCAACTCTCCGCCTTATAGGTTACAAGTAATGCAAGCTCAGTTGTTGGTAGTTGTAGAGGATCTGACTCACTGACCGACTTTACTCGCAGAACTTTACTCCTCTATCGACTTAAAGTGTAACCAACATACTTTAACGCATGCGCACTATATAAGACCTTCCGATTCCCCAACTCCTCCGGCTTTATTCTTCAGCAAGCATTTTACTTGTCACATCCACCACCATGGCTTCCAACACAGAGTCAGACATCCCTTGGTTTCTCAAATCGTCATGTCCGGTCCTCTTCCCGTTCGACGATGCTGTGAGAAAGCCTCAGGCTGAGTTCGAGGAGCATCTTCGTCACGAGATTGCCCATCGTCACGACGATGCCGCTGGAGTTGAATCCAGCCCAGAGAAGGCCATGACTGATGCTGATCAGTCCGAGACTTTCACTCTTGTCTCTACTTCAGCTGAGATCCGTCAAGGCATAGATGCCATGGACGTTTCTGGGGATGCAGCACCAGACTCAAAGCCAACCGAAACCCAACCTGCTGAGACGCATCCATTCATGGAGGGTCTAATCAACTACCAAAAGGAGGAGGAGCCATCAAGAGACCTCCAAGGCATGATGTTGACAGAAAACGGCGACTTGGCTTATCGAAACAGTGAGGACGCCCTGGTAGATCTCTTCCATGAACTCGAGGAAGTTGTATCTGGCCCGCGTCTGAATGAGCTTCTCTCTGCCGCCTGGAAAGAAAACCCCGTTGCCACCCTCAGAATCATTTTCAACTCTCGCTCTATTCACCTGGGAAAGAGTTCACGAATTACCTTCTACCGCTGTGCTGGCTGGCTGGCACAGAATCATCCTTTGACCCTGGTGGCCAATTTACAGTGGTTGACCCGTCCAGTCATTGAGAAGAAGGCCAAGAAGGAAGACGGAGATATCGTTGTTGTCGAAGACGAGAACCAAGATGAAGCGGCCAAGTTTGATGTCAAGAATGGAGTTGCGCATGGGTACTGGAAGGATCTTCTTAACATCCTTGCTCTTGCGGTCAACGACAAGCTTACTGCCCTCGATAACCCCAGGGACATTCTCAACAGTGAGAACCCTGGTATCATCCGAGGAGAGTCTATCAAGCGCGGCAGTCGGGGTCAACGTGGAGGTCGAGGTCGAGGTGGACGCGGTCGTGGACGAGGCTCTGGAGTCTTGAGTGGACGTGTCGAGTCAACTTCCGATATTGAAGAGAAGAAGGACAAGGTTCGCCGGGATCCAAAGGACGTCAAAAGGGAAACAAGAGCGAACCGACACGATACTGCGATGACGATCTTCAAGAATGACCCGGTGTACCGCGCACTGCATCTGAGTGTTGCTCGTCTATTCGCCGAACAGCTGGAGAAGGATATCCGAGCCGTGAGAGGAGATGACAAGAGGGCCAAGCGTACCGTTTCGCTATGTGGCAAGTGGGCTCCTTCGCACGACCACTTCCACGACAGACACACTTTTATCGTCAGCACCATTGCCGAAATCATGTATCCCAGGTCGTCTATCGACAACGAGAAGCTGCAGCCGACCGACAACCACGAGACTTACCTGCGATTCGCTCGTGAAGAGTATCGCAAGGATGTGTCTACTCTTCGAAAGCACCTTGAAATCGTCGAGCGCCCCATTACAGACAACAAGTTCGAGGACATCAAATACGACCGAGTTCCATCTCTCGCCATGAACCAGTACAGCAAGCTGTTTATCGAGAAGGACGCCGACCACTTCGACGAGTACCTTGACAAAGTTGCTGAAGGGAAGGCCAACATCTCCGGGGCTACTCTTCTGCCGTCTACCTTGATCCACAAGGTACGTGGGGGTGCCTCGGGTGCCTCACGGCTAGAGCAGAAGATTGCTCAGATTGAAAATAAAGTCATTGATGGACAGTGGAACACATTAGTCCAGCGCATCAAGGACTCTGGCACTATGGACTCGAGCATTGCTGTTTGTGACGTTTCCGGCAGCATGACCTATCCTCAATTCGCTGATAAGACTACTCCCATGGACTCGGCAATAGGCCTATCGCTTCTCGTAGCCGAAGTAGCCAAACCTCCGTTTTCTGGCGCCTTCATCACGTTCAGCTCTACACCAGCGGTCGAACAAGTCGACTTGTCCTCGACTTTGGAGGAGAAAATCCAGGCCATGAGTTGCTCTGACTGGGGTATGAGTACTGACTTCGTTGCTGTGTTTGAGAAGTTGATTCTGCCAATGGCTATCAAGAACAGCCTGAAGAACGAGGACATGATCAAGCGTGTCTTTGTCTTTAGTGACATGCAGTTCAACAGCGCATGCGGGTCAGAGTCCTATCGTCCCGGCTGGTCTAACGCTCCACTGGAAGAAGATGAAACTGGAAACTGGGGTACCTCCTACGAACGCATCAAGGGAATGTATGAAGATGCAGGCTACGACATGCCAGAACTGGTCTTCTGGAATCTCGCTGGCGGAAGAGCAGGATACGAGCAGTCTGGCGGAGATCCCATTGCTCCTAAGCCTGTTAAGGCTGATGAGATTGGAACAAGTCTTGTCAGTGGATACTCGCAGGGTCTTCTGAAGGTGTTCCTGGATGGAGGTGGATTTGAAGAAGAAGAAGAGGAGGAGGAAGTGGTTGTTGAGAAGGATGAGGAAGGCAATGTCACGCAGAAGACCAAAAAGGTCAAGATGACGCCTCTGAAGATTGTACAAAAGGCGATTAGCCATCCGGCGTATGAGATGCTGAAGGTTGTTGACTAGATGAGTTATGATAAATACCCAAACTGATGATTATATTTATACTATTGCTTCTCAAGTGTGCGTCAGGATTGTTCTCTAAGGTGTAGCCTAAGTGCTGACCTAAACTGGCATAAGGTAGCTAAAATTATTCCGTATCTCATGCTTAAGGCGGCCAATCCTTTTGATACACTGACGTCTTTCAAGTGACCAAAGCAGAGATTTCGTCTTCGAAACCAGCAGCATGTAGTTCCTGGAGTGTCTCGTTCCAAACCTGATCAACCAGAACATCCCCATGTGTATAATACCAGCCCGCCAATCTACTAAAGGTCAGCATCCCGTCCAGAGGGTTAAGGAGTGAATACTTACGGCGCAATCTCACAGCTCATCAAGAAACACCCATGACTCTCCCTCCCATGACCAAACACGGCATCCGCATACGTCGCAGCACCTTCCTCCACCCTCCTCCCCACCATCTTCAAAATCATCCTAACAATCATCCCTCCCAAGCCCTTCGCGTTGTGGTGTCCACCCAGATTTGTACCACTCGTGAGACCCGGGTCAACCATATTGATCACCACATCATCGGCACTGATCTTGTCGCTTAATCGGACAATGAAAAGTTGGTTAAGCAGTTTCGACACACCGTATCGTTCGCTGGGACTGATGAAGTTGGTAGGGTCGTCGAAGGAGGGGAGGAGAGGGTTTTGCTTATGGTTGGGAAAGGTGCAGAGGTGGGCGGTAAGGGAGGTGACGATGCTTATATGAGGATTTGCGGATCTGGTCTTGAGGATGGGGATGAGGAGGAGGGTTAGAAGAGCTGTACTGAAGTGGTTTACCTGCACGGCAAGTTCATGACCCGTTTCCTTGACAGTCTCAAACTTGGATGGTGATAATCCAGCATTGAGTATCACAAAATCCACCCTCTCTAATTCCTCACATTTCTTCGCAAACGCCCTAATAGAGTCATACTCACACATATCCAGTTCCCAAACATCAATTTTCACCCCTTTACCCTCCCGCTCTAGTTTCTTCGCTGCCTCTCTCCCCTTTTCTAAGTTCCGTACGCCCATGATAAGATGGGATAGACCAAGAGAGATGAGTTGGCGTGAAGCTTCGAAGCCGAGACCTGTGTTTGAGCCGGTTACGATGGCGGTTTTGGATTGGATTTGTGGGTATGTTGGAAGAGGGATTGTGGTTAGGAACTGGTTCTTGATAAAAGTTGGAAGCCAGAAGTTTGGGAGGGGAGGGAGGAACTTTGATGGAGTTGGATGTTCTGGGTTGTTGGAGGGCATTTTGGTGATGTTCAGGCGGAACTGAGAGACTGCGAAGTATTGAAAGGAGAACAGCAATAGAAAATAATTTAAAGATCTTTCTGGCTCTAACTGTAGATCTAAGGAGGTATTTGAAGAGTTTTATACTAGAAATATTACTTTACTCATCATCTGCTCTTCTTCATTGCTGGTGTTGAGCAATCCCAAATAGGAAATTGCAAAAGTCTTGGCATTCTTACAGCAGCGTCATGGCCAATCAGAAGCTCTGTAACCGATGACAAGCAGAATAATACGACGGTGAATAATACATAGAACGACATAAGAAGGGTTCAACATGATCAGATGAGGACGGAGTTAGGAAATTGTTGTTGATTAGATCCGGAGTGATGTTCATGGGCTGTTTGGTGGTTTTGGTGAGGGTGGATTGCTGAAGCTAGAGACAGAGAACAGAATAACAGCCCGGTTGAGAGGTCATGACACCTTCGACTTACACGATCTTCCATGCACAGATCTGGAGTTGATAAATCAGCCCATGCAATGCTTCTTTAAGAACTGTACCTAAGTTAGACCTACTGGACATGAGTTTATGGCCACCCTAGTGCTCTGAACATCAATTGCGCCTTGTTCTCCGCTTACAAGACGCTACAAGACGGCAACAACCACATCCTTATTCCCATCACCAACATATCCACAGTGGACCTCTCATCTCCATCTCCATGAACAGAACAGACCAACTTCAATTCCTTATCACTTACACGCTTATCTCTCCAGATAAATCAGTGGATCTATGCTAACGGTACTTCGGCTCGGAAGCTACATCTACCACCGATGCGATTGATAGATAGCACTGACTCGCCTTCTTTTTACGCCCAGGATTCCCCATCATGACATTTACCCCTCGTGTCCCTTGCGCCCTACAATACCGACTATCCAATGAAACTCGTCAATGCCTTTCCCGCGATGTGGAGTGCCCCGCGATAGCTCTCATGATCAATCACCGGCAACGGAGGAGATGAATACTTTATATACCATCATGTTGTCTACTAATTCAAACTGAATCTTCATAGATACTCTTGGATACCATTGACTGCTTATTTTATTCACAATGACCGTCGTCACACTTCCCGAACCTTTTGCGAGCATTCCCCGAGAGAACTTCCTCTTCGGCGCATCTCCCCTCCAACCACTCCCCAGAATATCCGCTGCTCTAGGCGGAAAGGTCAACGTCTACGCAAAGCGCGAAGACTGCAACTCCGGTCTCGCCTATGGCGGTAACAAAGTCCGAAAGCTAGAGTGAGTCCCCTACCAACAATACATGACCACATCAACTAACTGTTTAGGTATTTGGCAGCTGAAGCTCAAGCCCAAGGCTGCGATACCCTCGTCTCAATCGGCGGCGTCCAATCCAACCACACCCGCGCCGTTACAGCCGTCGCCACAAGCCTCGGCCTCAAAGCCGCAACCGTCCAAGAACACTGGGTAGACTGGGAAGACCCTGGCTATGAAAAGGTCGGCAACATTCAGCTCTCAAGACTCATGGGCGGTGATGTTAGACTGGATCCTTCGACATTCGGTATCGAGCACAAGACTACCCTCGCCAAGCTTACCGATGAGTTGAAGAGCAGTGGACGTAAACCATACTACATTCCTGCTGGTGCTTCAGATCATCCACTCGGTGGTCTTGGATTTGCACGATGGGCGTTCGAAGTTGAAGCTCAAGAAAAAGAACTTGGTATTTTCTTCGATACTATTATTGTATGCGCCGTTACAGGATCTACCTTTGCTGGTATGATCGCCGGATTCAAGCTCGCCCAAAAGAATGGTTCTCCCGCGCGTAAAATCATTGGTATCGACGCCTCAGGAAAAGTCCAACAAACATTCGACCAAGTCCTACGCATCGCGAAATCCACAGCCTCAAAGATCGGTCTCAGCGAGGACGACATCACAGCCGACGATGTCATCCTGAACCCTGACTACAACGCCAAGATCTATGGAATTCCTGACGAGACAACACTCGAGGCGATGAGATTCGGAGCTGCGACAGAGGCGTTTATCACGGATCCTGTTTATGAGGGTAAGAGTTTGGCGGGTATGATGGATTTGATCAAGACGGGCAAGATTAGTGGTGGCAATGTGCTTTATGCGCATTTGGGAGGACAGTTGGCTTTGAATGCTTATTCCAGTCTTTTAGAGTAGAGGATATTAAATAGAAGCGCATATATCCGTTGTCGATCATTGGTTGCTAGGTTGTCAGCATTCCTCGTCAGGGTCAATATGTATCCAAACTGTACCTCGATAAACGTCACCAATCCATCAGAGTTGCAAATCGATACAATGAGTACCTCTCAAGATACCAAATATGACATTCTCTCTACAATAACAGAATTCTTTAATCTCTCCACCAAACATCCCCTGCCCAACAATGCAAGCGACTATCTCATCGAAGCATCCTACGTCATCCAATCCTCCCCGAATACCCTAGAGCAGACAACTCTTGGAGAGCTATTTCTCGGCGAAGAGAAGCTCACACAACAAATCGAATGGGCCATAGATGAACCCCAAGAAACACTTATTCATGAGAAGCTAGCTGCTGTGTGGACGGGATGGTCTATTCGTGCAGATGATGGTTCGCTTATAAGCCACAAGAAAGGCCTCATCGGTTTAGCATACGTTGAAGGAAAATGGAAGATCTCAGGGTTAGCATCAACACAGCGCTCCCACTCAACACCAGACAAAGATAATGATCTCGAACAAGAAATCATGTCCCCCATAAACGCCCTCCTAGCCGACTTCTCCTCACCAAACTGGTCTGTTTTAAAACAATGGTTCATTCCCAACGCAGGCGTGACACTTTACCGTCCACCCAATCCACCAGCGCCCATGACGATGGAACAGTCCATCACTAGGTTACAGGACATGATCAAGAGTGGTATTAGTATCCAGGAGAAGCTTCATGATGTGCAGGTGAGAAAACATGGGGATTTGGCGCTTGTGTGGGCGCCTTTTGTGGTGGAGATTGATGGTAGGGTTGCGCATGAGGGGGTTAATGCTTTTACGCTTTTGAGGAGGGGGGAGAGGTGGCGTTTTGGAGGATGTCAGGACTATGGGGTTCCTTCGAGTTGATGTGGGAGTGATCTTTTGTGCTAGATACCTAGGCGGAGGAGTATCATCTGTGGTATCTTGACCAAGGTCAGCTGAGTTCTACATATCTACTATGAGACCATTGCAGCTAGGTGCTACTTGCAGGAACAAAAACAATGTGATACTAACTATAATTTGGGACAATGACCTCCCAGTGCAATTGTTCAATGATCGATCGACACATCAGGTATTGAACAGCTCTTCTCCATGGAAGAAGGCATGTAGAAAATGGAGCATCCTGCTTTTAGGCAGGAAAGAAGCTTGAGGGTCTTTGCATTCGCGCCTGCACCTGCCGTTCGTGAATCACGGCCGTCAATTGCCGGCACCTTCTTCGCGCCTTCCTCATAAGCTACTTCAACTCCCGCCTTCCCACCACACGCAACTTCGACCTCACATCCACTTCATATCACGAAAGCCTCCCAACAACAACCAGTCAAGCCTGTCAAAGATGGTTTCATGCGGGGTCTGCTAGAGGGAGTTTCCCGCAGGATGGTATGCTCTCGAGCAACATCTTAATGCAACCGGCCACTGGTACGACTGCCAGCACAATTCAACAGTAACAACAACTTATTACGATTGGGAATGCGGCATTTGCTGCGCTGGATTTCGTCGTCGTAAAGACTGCGAGAACCATGAGATCAACGAATGTTTCTACTGCGGTGATTGCGATCGCCAGTTTAACAGTCGGAATGCTATTCAACAGGTACGTTGTTCAAACGCTTCAGCTTACGTCGCTAACCTTGCAAGCACCTGAACTCGAGCCGGCATGGCGGGTCGAATCAAGTCGCCCCTTATCAGAACAACAGCGGTGCCGTTTTCCACTTTCAACAGAGCGGAGTCCAGTGTCCCTTCTGCTGCGCGAACTACAACGCAGCAAGCGGTGTTGCACACCACCTGGAGAGGGGATGTTGTCCGAATGCACCGCTGGACCGAGATACACTGTATGAAGAGGTTAAGAAACGAGATCCAGATGGATTGATAACCAATCAATTTCTCGAATGGGAGCCGACTATCCACTACCAAGCAACAGAGCTTGCTTTCAACAGTCATTATGGCGAATACGAGTGTTATATTTGCCACGACCTGTTCCCCTACCTTTCAAGTCTGAACCAGCACCTCGACTCACCTCGACATCAGCGGGATCTTTACCATTGCCCAAACAGGTCTTGCCTTAGGGAGTTTACTACACTTGCCGGACTTATTAATCACTTGGAGAGTGAGTCCTGCCGGTTCATGCGTTTTCAGGCTGTGCAGAATGGCATCAGAGGGCTTTTCTCTTCGCAACGCAGCGTCTCCTTTCGGTAAAGAGCGAACAATCAAATGTATCGGGTAGCAAAGGCCATCCTTAGTGCTCAATTATGGTACTGGGGTTCAATGGAAGATTCTTGGTATGGCATTGACAAAGGGGTCACAATGCCCGAACTACGAAACAGTATGTTCGACGTCAGGTTGGTTTGTTCGGCATCTATATGTCAAAAGAGGACATTTCTTATGAAGGTTGTTAGGACCATGTATGCTATCTCAGAAGGACAACCAATCACAGGGATACTAAAGCATGTATATCAAACGTCCATGGTTTCTGTCAGTTCGAATAGAAACAATAACACCAATTGAATCCATAACCGAGGCAACCTCGTTCTTGGCAATCAAGTCGATCATTCTGCCAATGTCTCACTCCCTGCTCCCTATTACCGCCACCAGATATTGACAAATCGATCCGATCGATCAAAAAAGCAAAATCTGGTCATTCAAGAAGTAAAGAAACTGAGGCTGACCAGTTTATCTGCTAACCGTTATTGATCAGCGCTTTGACAGTCGCTCTGCAACCACCTGACTCAGGTCACTGAGTCGGATGACAGAACATGACAAAAGGTCTGCATGTTATATGTGAATCCACAGCCGTATAATAAAACTGCGAACTAGTCATTGAAGGTGTTTTGGACTCAGCCTCCCAAGTTTGAGGCGACTTTTGTGGTCCCTCTTCCTGACGAACCAACAGTCCTTTAGACGATTGACGTGCATTTGCTCACGGACATTTTATAACTGATTGATCACATTTTACACGGGCTTAGGATGTTTTTCTACTTTATTGCCGTGGTCTCAGATATTACTTTAGCTGTTTGTAGCTCCTTGGAGGATGATCACCGTATGATGCTGAGCGCACGGTAAACGGACTCTTGGTGTATTCCGGTATTCGGGGTTGAAGGAAGCTCTTCATAGGGGACTCGGGGGATGATCCGAGACACGTCAGAGCTAGACGCCGTACCGCTTGTTAGTGCCCGCGAGGCTCAAGCTCACTGTGCAAAAACTTGACAGTGGGAATAGTCGGCCGCGTGTTGAGCCCGGGTGACATTTGGTCTAGAAAAACTCGGACTGTGTAGTAGTCCGGTAGTGATACGGAGGCTGAAGACCCTTGGATGTTTAATTACATGACAAAGTGGCTTTGTTTAGTGTGTTCTATTGCGTATCGTATATCTATATCTATGTATATCTATGCTATTCTGGATTAAGCGTATTTCTTAATCATCTTAAGAATAGCCTCGTTAATCTCCTTGGGGTTGGTAGCGCTCAGGTAATGACCACCGCCCTCAACAAGGTCAAAAGTGGCTTCAGGGCTGGAAGTAAACAGCTTGATATGCTCAGCTGGAACAGTCGTGCCAAAGACCGGATCCGCAGTACCCTAAAATTGAAAACGATGGTTAGCTTCTCATCTAGTGTAGCCCTGTGGAGGCTCAACTTACCTGAAGCCAGTAAACAGGACACTTGACGTCTCGGAGGCGGAGCAAAAGACCGTCTCTCTCGAAAAGGTTCACCACGGCGATGCGGAGCTTCTTGCGGCCTTCGTCGCCGCTGTATACCTGCTTGAGCGTCTCGTCCCAGAAGGCGAGGAGCTCAGGGGATGGGTCGCTGCCGAAGCCTACAGATGATACTAGACCGCGCCAGACTTCGGAGACGACGAAATCAGGCGTGGGAGTTGGGCTGCTCCAGCTTTCGAAGAAGGGGCCGAGTTGGGTCTTTGGGTCCCAGCAACCTTTCTCGCGAGAGACTGAGGACTCGTAGTCCATTGAAGTACCGAGTGGCAGTACGCCGAGGATCTGTGATGTTGTCAGCCAAGGGTCTTGTCTTGTCTAACTACATTGGGTATGTGAAATGGCCAAGCTAGTTAGTTTAGTCTAGTCTGCACCGTTTCTACCACATTCCCAAGAGACAGGAACAGAAACTCTACCTTTTCAGGGGCAAGAAGAGCCATGCGAACAACGATCCAGCCACCGGCGCTGGTACCCAGAGTAAAAGCCTTGTCAACGCCAAGAGCTTCCATGACCTGCAGGTTCATGATGGCGGAATCCCAGTAAGTGAAATGCTCCGACTTGACGCTTGTGGCGCCGTGGCCGAGAGGCTCGATGGCGAGAAGGTTGACAGCATCTGTGAGCTCTTTTGTGTCGAACTGAGGGTTAAAGAGTGAGGAGGTGGTGCACATGGAGTTGACGAGGACGAGGGTGGGCTTCGAGGCGTCGATTCCAGTGCCTGAGACACGATAGCCAGCATCAATGCCTCCAAGGTGGGGAACACGAATAGTAGTTTTGGCAGCCATGGTGAGGTACGAGATATCAATAGTGATGAAGATCTTTTTCAAGGATAAAAAGAAAAGAGACAAAGACTTGGTGTTTATGGGACTAAATGTCTTGGGATGCAGAAGCTAGAATACTTCAAGACATGAGGTGACCATTTTTGTACTGGAACCTAGACGACGATCAAGGGGGCATGATGATGATCAAGCGGTGGACCTGGGATCCGCATGGGGATAGTTCTCCGGTCTCTGAAGCTCATGACGGCGCTATTCCGCTGCTGAAACTGGAACTGGACTGAACGGCCGCTTTACTAAGGTAAGGCTGTATTGCGAACGGACTGGACATTTTCTCAACGGGCCGGACCGTTGAGAAAAAGAGGTTGTTTGTCATAAGGGTCTATGTTTATATTCAACTTGTTGTATGTGTTTTTTTCTCTGTTCGGAATTGTCTTGTCATCCTTCCTTCACCACGTGGTTATGTGTCAGATCAGATCCTCCTCGGCAAATGATGAACCCTTGTAGCGAGTAATTTGTTGGACGACCAGGGGGTATGCAGACCACTGCCGCGGTACAGGAACGATGCCAAGTCAGTGTGAGGCACAGAAAAAAGAAAAGAAAAAAGTGATAACGTGTTTTATAAGCGAGTGACCCATATAAGCGAGTGACCCAAAAATCCCAACCTTCTTAATTATATTAGCAATAAAAACACCATAACCTTTCAGATCAATTAGAATTACTCGCTATAC